>JAWVMR010000106.1:0-20188 GCA_036321205.1 Trypanosoma caninum | reverse complement strand
ATGGCCTCAAGAAGTTGCGCCTGAACAATCTTCGACATGCTGTCGTGCCCCCCAAAAAAAAAAAGCCTACAGTGTAAAAAAATAAAAATAAAAAAATACACATATGTTTTACGCTTACAAACAGCTTCTCCAACACACACAAATGCAAAATATATATATATATATATATATAGTATACACATAAAGCTAACGCGATACCCTGTACGAAACAGGGCAGCCGGTAAGCTAGTAATTGAAAATAAGATATATATAATAAATGATTTTTTTTCTTTTTAAAAGCAAAATAAATCAGTCCGTTCAACCATCGCCTAGTTGCCCTAGTGATCAGGCTTCTTGCGGAAGCCACAGCCGACAGCCAACATTGCCTTTCCACCAGTTGGGCGACACAACTTCGCGGCACAGCCATTGCACTGCACCTCCGATGTGGCGTGGCTGTACACAACAGTGACGGCGTTGCATCCGGGGCACTTCACGTCCATAAAATACGAATTGGGGCCCTGCACAAGGCGGCGGCGTTTGTGCTTCATGCGCTCACTGCGCACCGTCGGGTAACAAAGATCTGAGTCAAAAAATCCCATTGCTTCGGACCTGTACAAAAAAAAAAATAAAAAATGAAGCAAAAGCAATTAGCAACAACAACAAAATACAAAAAAAAAAACAGGCAGATTAGAAAACGCAGCAAAAAAAAAAAAAATTTTTTTTGTTATTTTTTCTTTTTTCCAAATTCATATTTAGCGCTCGTCCTCAACCACGTGTTTAGAACGTCATGCAAAAAAAAGCAGCAGTTAAAGAAAAATATACACAAATACACAAAGTCTAATACAAATTTAAACCGGCAAAACCAAAAAAAAAGAAAAAAAAAAAGAAAGAATACATTGAAATTGGATAGTTTTTCGCACACTCACGCCCCTAGTCTGTTTTCCCCCTCCCCGTCCTACTTCTTCTTCTTCAGCACTGCACCAACAGGCACCCTTGGCGCCGTTTTTGTCGTCACCGTCTTCTTCTGAACTACCAACTTCTTCGCAATCACAGGCTTCTTGGTGACCTTTGCTGCAGTCTTTTTCGCTATGGCGGCCTTTTTCTCCTCCCTGCGCTTCTGCTTGATGGCGCGGCGCTTCTTTTCCTTCTGCGACTTGGCATGCGCCTTGAGAGCGCGCCGCACAACGCGTTGCTCCTCAATGAGGAACGCGCGGAGAATGCGATCACGCACCTGGTCGTGACTTAACACGCCGCCGTATGGGCGCGAGGTGCTCTTCTCGTGGCGCGAAGAAAGACGTGCCTCCGTGTGGCGAAGCGCCTTTGTGCCGGCGAGGCGCTTGTGGCCCAAGACCCACGGCGTGTGGGGACCCTGCGAGCGCTTTCCGCGCTTCTGCATGACGAGACGGTTGCCAGGGGTGCGTACAAGCTTCATGCGGTTACCACGCGTTGCATAGTGCATTCGGCGACGGTACTGCACACGTGGACAAGACATCCTTTTCTGTCACATATTAGGCAAAATAATAATAATAATAAATTAAAAGGCAATAAAAATAGCAGCAACAAAAAAAAAAAAAAAAAAAAAAACCTTCACACCAAAGCAAAGCAAAACATGTGGCAGCAACGCACAAACAAAGCTATACATATATATATAGAGCAGACACAGTTGATGTAGCCATAAGGTCAAAAAGCCCTCAGTATAGCAATTATTGTATCAACTCAGCATTGCGTTGTTATGCTGCCCTTGACGCCTGCCAAGTCTTGTAACAGAAAACCCCTTCTGATCACGCAGCTCTTCCACCACCCAAGCCTCCTTCGAGACACTGCACGCCACCCGCGCAGCCGCGACAGTCTCTAGAGGAGAAAGAGGTCCCAAATACACCAAGTAGTCACCATGTGTTTTCACATCACGGTAACCAACAAAGACTGCTCCAAACTGACTGCCGTGACGCAATTGCAGCCCCATCTCATCTGTGAGGTAACGGTAAGCGCGGCAAGAAAGCCTATAACGTTCACGCAAACACACACAATGTTGCGCATCATCGGAGTTGATAAACACAATGCCAAAAATCCGACTCAAATATTCCAACTCCTCAATGCTAATATGCTCACTGCTGTGGTGTTTCTTGCGCATCTGCGGGTATCTTTGTAAAAAAACAGAAGCGTCCTCGCAAACAAACAAAGGCCCGCGCGTCCGAACAATACGAATGGCAATACTTTTGTCGTCACTGCCCCCATCTTCCACCGCACTCATATGCACAGCACACCCAGTTTTCGCTGCATCATTTTCCTGCATCTTTAAACACATCAGCCCACCAAACACACACATACACAGACAAACATGACAGCAAAAGGTAGTAAAAAAAAAAATTCTTTTTAATTTAAGAATGAAAAAATTAATAATAAATATACGCAATTAAAGACAACCCCTAAGACGCAAACATATCCATACTAATACATTTTTTTCACCATGCAGAACAACCTATTTTTTTTTTTCTTGGTATTTCTTTTTCATGTGCAAAATTAATACAAAAAAAAATAATGATGAGACACAGACAAGCAGCACAAAAAAAAAAATAATAATAATAATAATACATATTAGTTGCAACAAAAAAAATTGCTGTCTGTCAACTCCAGCTGTCAATTGTGTAAATACGCCGCCATACTTTCTGTGTCATCACGTACGCACTAGCAAACCACAAAATAAAAAAAAAAAAATGCATATTGCATTTTGCATTTTCCTCCACCAAGTATCACTACCACAATGAGAACAGCAGTAATTACTACAATTATAACCACCAATAATAATAATATTTATGTCATGATTGGATTTGTTCTACCGGTACTCTGTGGCCGACGCGGGTTCCATCGTCCCTCAAAGATAGGTCTGTACTTCATCTTTGATAAGTCAAACACAACACCGTCTTTGTTCGTGACAAAACGCTCTTGATCATACTCAACGGGGTCGCTCTCTGGTTTTCCTTCCCGCCGCTCACGCATCATCACAAGCCACCGTTCATACGTTTCGCGGTCCATGCCAATAATACGCCCGGACCTTGGGTCTTCCACAACAACCTCGTCGTCGTTTCGCTCATGCGGAAACTTTGTGATAGGTATAGATGAAGAATCCCATGGTGCCACACTCGGGGCAGGGGCGCTTTCTTTGGCAGGATCCCCGCCACGCATCGCCTGGTACAAACGTCGCTCTGTCGGGTCACCAACAGGCTTACCTTGTATCTCCCGCATCGTCGTGTTCTCAATGTAATCGTGCAGGTGCTCCTTTGGATACCAGTGGTAGTACGATGGAAGTTTCTCCCACTCCACTTCCTCACCAGGCTCTAAAAGTGGGCGTAACTTTGTACCACTTGTCCCAGGGCGCACCAACCGCCCATCGCTCATCTGGTGGTACTTTGGCCCAAACCCAGTCCCCTGCATGTGGCGGTACTTCTCGGCCACTTTGTTTGGCCTGAACATCGCTGAGGAAAACTGCTTAATCGGTGGAATACCAAGCTGCGAATCAGAAAGAGAAAACATGTCATTTTCAATAAAGTCACCAAAACACTCCACCCCATAACCATTGGTCGGAATAGGATTAATGATCGCAAGCGCCGCACGACGAGATATGGACAATTGCACACCAAAATGTCCACATGCCTGCGGAGTTGTAAGACAATGAATAATAGAGCCACGCTTCTGAAAGGTGATGCGAAGCTCCTCATCGATAAAGTGAAGGTTACGCCCAGTCCCAAGAAATATAACGTCTGGAACGGGGTATAAATGCAGCAACAAAGCCATGGTACGCTCATTTATTTCTTCAAAGCTACTAATATTCCAGTGATAATATGCCTTGTCTGTCACAATACAGGAGCCAATCACTTCCTTGTCGTTAATAAAAATGCTATCTGGCGAGTAAGCCGTGACACGCATTTTCGAAATCCCTCGCGGCTCTTCAACGCGCGCAGAAAAGGGATTTGCATGAAACTGCGTTGCCATCTTTTCCTCATTGTAAAAGCGTTCCTGGCCTTCCTTTGTTTGCAGAGACAGACCGCTTACTGTCTTGCCTGACTCACGCTGTCGCTTAAGCCATTGTGCAAGTGCGGTACTGTCCTGCGGGCGGTAACCAGGTGTAATCTTGAACGGGTCGTACTTGGGATCGCTTGGATGCGGCCGTCGTCGCTTTTGCGTCTCCTCTAATGTCATTTCAGCCCGCTTTGCCTCCGCAACAAACTTGCGGTACTCAGCTTCGTTCTCGACTTGCAGCTGACGACGCATCAAAACAAGCTCCTCGTCCACCTCATAATCGCTTGGCTTCGGTGCCTTCACAAGCTTGTTCGCCTCATTCACATCCATATATGTTGCCCGCGTTCCTGTACCAGCAAAAATCTGACCATCGCTTGTTGTCGGGAGCTTCTGCTCCACGACAAGACGGTGGGTAATAAGCGCCTGCTCCTCTAGCCATTTCTTGTCGCGCTCCGCCATGTAGTCCTCAATTGACTGACCAGGACGTATTCCAACGCGAACACCCCCTTCCTGTTGAAGGTAGGTTTTTTTGTACGTCTCCGCGTTCATGGGCACTTCGGTAAGCGGATCGTCGCGTGGGTCCGGAATGTACCGCCGCACTAGCCGCTGCACGCTGCGCCGCACTCTTGTCTTCCAGTCAAGAGTCAACCCCCCGTAACGCATAAAAGAGCACCGCATTTTACCCTTTTTTTTTTTTTTTTTTCTTCACACACCCACCCCACCCCCACCTTCAAAATAATACCAAAAATGAACAATTTTGACGTGCACACAAATACAAAAAATAAAACTAAAAACAATTTGGTAAACACACATAAATAAGTCAAGAAACAAAAAACCAAGTTGGCAAAATAAACAAATGCAAAAAATAACATAAAATAAAATAAAAACATGCTTTATACGCAACACACCATTTTTCACACACACACACTATTTTTTATTCGCTAAAGAACAACCGCATCATCAATATATGCCGTGACGGTTGGCACACTCATCGTGGACACCCCCAATGTCGAATCGTTCGGCACAATAACAAACCTGCGAGGTATGTCATCACACGCAGGAACAATAGCAACAGCTTCCTCATTTTCCTCATCTACTGCAAGAAGGAGCAGCAAACCAGCAACTGGAGCCAGTGATACCTCCTCAATCACCTCTGCGTGAGAGAGTGCACAAACACACCCAACAAAATCACGCGTCACCTCCACCTTGCGGCACGCCACAGACATCTCCTCCCCAAGATGCGTGTCATACCGCACAAACTGCAGCTGCGTGAGTGGCAATACCACCTTGGCGCACCCAAGTGGATGATGAGGCGTGCCGGTAAAATATTCGCAAAGCTGGAACTCGCGAATAGCAGCAGTACACTTCTGTGCAACAGAAAACGAAAAAAAAAACTCACAATCTGGAAAAACGCGCTGCACGTCCTCTTGAAGAAATGTGGGCCAGATCTCTGAATCATCCTGCTCGCTAACCGTCACAACATGCGTGGGACGCAGAACCTCAATGATTCTGCGAAAATACACTCTCTCCTCAATGTCAGAAGCAGGTGCCGGAACATCGATCACAAGGTGCACCCGCTCGTTCCTCACCTCTGCCAACAGCGCTTCCGTGCAGTCCCGCAGTTGCTCTACAAAATGCAAAAAAAACATAAAGGTCTCAGAAGAAAACGACGCCGCCTCACCCACAAAAAAAGAAAAAGGAAGCATTGTAGGCAAAGACGTGGTTCCAGGCCAAAGCACGTGCTCTACAAACACTGTGGAGATACATCCTGGAGCGTACACGCAGTTGGACTCGGCATTAAGATCCATCAAAACAACCGAAACATCCTGGGCACCCAACGAATCTGCCGCAGTGCTTTCCCGTAGCAGGTTGCAGATCGTGTGCGCTGTCAGCGTCTTCCCGCTGTGGCTCCTGCCAACCACTAGCACTTTCGTACGACGCGCTGCAGCCAACACGCGGCGACACAGTTGAACAATATTAGCCAGTTTGGCTTCTGCCTTCAGAATCTCCATTGGAACCTCCGCTGTGGCCTGGACAGTTCCCCCCTCTAAAGTGTACATGATAACACGACGCCGATTGTCATCTAGCAAAAAAACAGACGATTCTCTTGCATTCAATAAAACACCGGCAACCTCCACAACTCCGGAAAGCAGCTGCAGCTCAATAACACCATTCCCGCTGATTGTACACTCTTCACCTGCGCTAATTGTTATCTTCTGCTGGTAAACAGAGGCCATCGCAGCTATTCTTTACAACGTCTACCACACTCTGCCAGAACACCACCACGCCTATGTATCTTTTCCCTATTATTATTATTATTTTTTTTTTTTGTTATTCGATGGTGAGTTTCTTGGTTATTCTGTTCCCCCCCCCTCCCCAGTCACAGAATCCCCTCGTCTCCTATCTATTTCCACGCCACAGTTCTTCTTCTTCTGTTGTTGTTTTTTGCTTCCCCGCCACTACCACGGAGTATTAAGAAACTTACAATACGCAAAAGTATATACCCACACATTAAATATATAAAAAAAAAAAAAAAAAGATGTCCATAAAAAAAAAACGCACTCAAACGCGTGTGTATACACAGCTACATATTACAGCGTTACAAAACAAAAAAAAGCAACAATAAAAAAAAAAAAAAAAACAGCGAGTAACTTATCCACCCTTTTGCTGTAAAAAAGAGGAAATAGTGGTAAAAAAAAACAATATTATATAAAGATATATATATATATATATTGTTTACATAAATATACATAAAATACTATAGTTTTATATACTGATTAAAAAAAATTCACCTTATTTTCCTATTTTTACTCACTTTAAAAAAAAACACAAAAAACACTTTCTGTTTTATATCTTTTTTGTTCCTAAAATACTTTGAAAAGAAACAAAAGCGCACAACCATATTAGTACAATTTACACTTTCTTATACAATCTTTCTTTATCTAAATATAGGCATATATACAGTTAACAGTCCACACCACTTTAATCCCCCTAACAAATCCTCTATTTATTTTTTTTTTTTATTAAAATTTTCTGTTTGCTCCATTATTTTTATCCATATCATCCTTCATTTACCATTTTTTTGTTCTGTTTAAATTTTGGTTTTTCTTATACTTTAAAAACAAAAGGTGCCCACTGTTGTATAGTTTTTTTTTTTTTTTTTCACCTCTTTTTTCGCCCTGTCTTTTTCCTATATATGCACATAAATAAATAAATATATACATATATTTGTATATATAGATATCTATATATTATCATCAAAATAAAATAAAAAAGGCAACGCAAAAACCTAATTTAAAAAGAAAAAAATAAAAATAAAAAACTTAAAATACATGTATAAGTTAAAATAAAAAAAAAGCCTTCATTAAACTTGTTGCATTGCTGTAAAGTGTGAAAGCAAAGTGCATTTAAAAAGTGTAAACAAAGAATTGTCAAAAAAAAAAAAAAAAAAAAAAACATATGTACAAAAAATAATTTTTTACAATAAAAAAAAAAAAAAAGAGAGAAAAAAAAAAAAATTAATCTTAACCATTGTTTAATGTTTGCTTCTTTTTTTTCGTTTTTGTGTTTGTTTCGTTGTGCTTTTGTTACCAGGTTTGTTTTTATTTTAATTTTGCATTCAATACCCCTTTAAAATAAAGATTTTTTTAATTGTAAACGGCGCAAAAAAAAAAAAAAAAAAAAAAAGAGAAAAAGGGATAATAATAAAGCACCAGAAATCTACACAGAGTACTGGTGCAAAGAAGAAAAACAACGTAACAAAGTACCATGCTTTTGTATTATTTTCTTCTTCTCTTATCCTTTCCTCTTTTCCTTCCAGACCCATTCACCAAACAAACCGCTATGCTAAGAAAACGCCGTAATCACAAGTCATCACCAAGCAAATTATCTTTTTGCCTCCACAAAAACAAGTATATAAAAAACAAAAACAAAAAACAAGATACAAAATACAGGAAACAACACAATATATACATATATATATACATATATATACATATATACGCCCCCAAAAGCTGCCATTAAACCTGTTTGCTTGTTCTTATATAGCACAGTTTTCATTATTATTGTTGTATTATTATTTTTTTTTTATTTTTTTGTTTTTTTTGTTTCAATTTCACCTTCCTATTGTCTGCTCCTATGACATTTGCCTATTTTTTACGGTACCTTTCCTTACAAACAGAACCCCACAAATTTGTGTTGTCCTTTTATTTTTAATAAAAAATTTTCTTTCTCCTTTTTTTTGTTAATTTTTCTTGTTTTATTTTTTTATGCTTTTGTGTTTTTTTTTTTTTTTTTTCTTGTTTTCTTTTTTTTTCTTATATATTTATATATATTATTTTCCTTGTATTTTTGTTTCCACACCCAGTCTATTTTCTTTTTTGTTTCATATTATTCAATATGCTGAAAAATGCATAGAAGCTGGTGGCTGCGGAAGCAACGCCGAAGATTTGTCACACACAGTCGCCATGATGCACGTACCACTACTAGCAGACTCCTTCTTAAAAGCACTATTGTCAGCTACACCATCCTTATTGTCATTATCCTCATTATTTTGGGCGCCGTTCCTGGTGGTGGTGGTGCTTCTTGCACTTGTGCTCAGCTCCAGCAACATCTCCTCCGCGATGTACTCAAGGTCCTCATTGGCGACGCTACGCCACGTGCGCTCCACAGACGTCCAATCACGCAGAAGATCACACCCTGTGAGTATGGTAATAATATCGCCTCGTTTGAGGGCAAGCTCATGCCGCTGCTCGCGATTTTCCTCGCCAGCGCAGTGAAACACAACACGACGAGAACGCAGAAGTGAAACTGAGCAGTTTCCAATCATAAGCACCCTCGCAAATGGCACACAACCAGCCTCATCAGTCACCAAATGCACAGCGGCAGCTGCAGTAGAACGTTTGCAGCTGAGAACAGTAGGGGTGCAGGTAAAGGAACACCCTGCAGAGTTCACGTTTGTCATCTTCACAGCACGGTCAGCAAAAAACAAACCACCAATGCCACTTTTGTAACTCTCAGTACCTGCTGCGGTGATAATCGGAGTGGCAGCGATGTTAAGTAACTGTGATGCCCAGAAGAAACCTGTGCGGCGCATTAAAATGCTCGCCCTACAAAAAGTAAAATAATATAATAAATAAGAAATTCAAAAATAAATATAAATATAAATATGAATATAATCTTAGCCTTATACCACTTCAACATGGCCCAAAATGGGTGTATATATATATATATATATATATACCATTATTTAAAAAAAAAAAATTATTAACAGATGACTGTCATTATATTCATGCTCTTTTTTTTATTTATTTTTTTTTTTTTTGATTTACTCCTTTTTCCCTTTTCCCTTTTTTCTGCCTTATCTGTAAACCCTCGCATCAGCAGAAAAACACACCTCCAACCTTACTTCTCTCCGCATTACCACTCAGAAACGGGCCTATAAAGGTGATATAGCTTATAGCACATCTAAACACGGCCCCTAAAAACTCCTCATGCAAGTCTGTCTTTCAGCAAAACACTGCATACCCCAGTGTTGTATGAAGTCGTAAACCAAGCTTAACCAGTACCCACGTCCTTCGCAGATCCAAAATAAAAACATTTCTGGTTTTCGCTCTCCCATGTCCCAACAATAAAGAGCACCAGGTTATAGCACCACGTCGTGGTGACCAGTATAGCATGGGTGTAAGAGCTCTCCCGTATTCTATACCTCTCAGCCTTGGTATGTGTGTCTGCGTCTCGTCTTGTTCCTATTCTGTACTTGTTGTAGAATCACCCACAGAGTGCCCCATGCATAATCAGAGTGGAGAAACAGACAAAGACTGCCGCAGTAATGCCTCTGCGTGCCGCAACTGCACAATATCACTCTCATGCAGCAAATCTGTGGTCAGCGCTGGTGTTGTCTTGGGTTCGCCAACAAGAAAGCTACTTATGCGCTCTAGAAGATATTTCACACAAAGGTTTTTGTTTTCCCCCGACATCTGTGATACCATCAACGCCAGTGTGTTCATCACTGACCCCCTTGAAAACAGCAACCCCCCACGTTGATCGTTCAAAAAAAAAATAAACACGTCAAAAACAGCACATGGCGGCACCCCACATGAGTGCAACATTGCAGCAATCTTTTCTGGACTCTCTCCATGTTGAGCAAGAAACTCCACAAATGGCAACAGTGGCAGGCCGGCGGCGTAGCCATCATAATACTCCCGCACAACATTCTGTACAACCTCAGTGGGGCTCATGTCTTTGCCACAAAGAAACTCAAGTAAATCATGTAACACCCCTGAAGTCACCTTCTCCGGTATCTCTGGGTGCACCTTTAACAGGTCAAGCTGAATTTTTGCACCACCATGTCTCTTGTATTGGCCTGCAAGATCAAATAGTCGCCGCTCCTCCAAATAAAAATGATCCAACTCGTCCATGTCGTCCTTGGCATTCTGTTGTCGTACTGAATCAATAGCCGATGCATCTGTGCGCAGCCATGCCCCAATAACGTCCACCAGCTCTACTTGCAATAGCAAAAGAAAGTATACAAGTTGCTCAGACGCAGTCGGATTATACTCTAAAGCCAATTTGATGCAAAATATTCTAAAGGAAAGTGCAAGCCGTTGCTTGCACTGTGCAATGTCGCAAAATCCTCGGGCAGCTGCAACAGAATTTTGCTTACGGCTTGCCCAGCAAAGAAAGAACAAACCTGTAAGTGTGCGTGGCTCTTTGATAACAACAGAATGCTCCTCAAGCACCTCCGCAAACTGTACCACACAGGCGTCATCGGGAAAACGGTTTATCAACCAGTGCATTACAGCGTCATAAAGTACAGGGTCATCAACAGCAGCCTGCATAACTACTCCCAAGCGCTCCTTCACCAGTTCAGGCGGTTCACTTGCTGTGCACTGACACAACATAACCAACAAGTCATCCACAGAAGCTCGATTGTGTTTAGACCAGCAGAGCAACAGTCGCAAGTGCGGCATGCGGTCCGGAAACGCACCCTCCAGTTTTTCCGCCACATAACTCAGCATGCCCTCATTCTGAAGTGACATTATGTTAGCGCAAGCATAAGACAGTGCCGCGTCTGGCTGATTTTCTGCAATAAAAATATTAATGCTGGTCGCGTGGCGCGCCCGCGCTGGAAGCTCGTTTTTTCTAATGTTAAGTTGATCTAAAACAAAGCTGTCAGCGCTCAACAGCATCTCCATACAAAGCACTACAATTTGCGTATCCGTGTCACCACCCCATACAATGCGTTCCAGCTCAATATGGCTAACGGCAGCTTTCACTGAAGTGCAACGCAGCAAAAGACTATACAGCCAGCACAACATGCCGGCATCCTTAAGGCCCCTCAAAAGAGTCTCAAGTACAAGAGCCTGAGCGTTAACAGCCGTCCGCATAGTAAAGTCTTGATGAGAGGTAGCGACAAAGTCGTGCCAAGACAAATTTGCACGTTCAGGGGAGTCCAACCAGCCGTGTTGACGCAACAGTGTCTCCAACGTCTGGTTCCACTCCTGTAACGTTGCAGCAGTTCTTTCTAAATCACAAGACAGATGCCACGAAAAATGTGCTCCCCAAAAACGTTGTGCAGCGACCAGTTCGCGGCGGACAATAGACATGATACCATGCACACCAGCAGAAATACGCATCGTATTTCCTCTAAAAGACGGCTTCATAAGTTCTTCCAGTAATGGCAAAAAGACCTCCGTTGAAGCACCAATGAAAATTGCGCCCACCAGCGCCTTTGTCGCCCTTCGTGGTCCAAGATTGCGCAGCAAGGAGAAAACCACGCTGCTTGGGTTTTGCGCCTTTAACATATTCACAACCATTTGACCGAGAGAATGCACAGCAATATGACAAATAATCCCGGTTCTACCATAAACTACAAAGCGGGCATGGTGTTTGGCCTTCGCCCCACTCATACATGCAATCCCAACAGCTGCAGCGTCCAACTGAAAGACAGAAACAATCTCAACCTTATCATATATTTCCTCGTAAATGGGAAAACCAACAGTCACAACAACCAAAAGACGTGTATGCAAATCATATAACACCAATGTACTATCGGTGTCTTGACATACAAGCTGAACAGAGACCAACTGAATATCTGATGCAAGGGGACGTACAGAACCTAAACGCATCACAGCGCGCGTAAGCTTCTCTCTCCGTGATGTGCCACACTCGTAAAAAAACACTGGTTGACGCCCCCCATTTGCAAAAATGAGCGTTGCACAGTGGTGCGCCCAAAAGCCAGGCACTACAGCTACCGCACCACTTTGCAGCGTCACAGAACACAAAGGGGCAAATACGTCACCTAATGATGTCCGCGCCCACAATGTAAGATCACTGTTGGACAACACAAACAACCTTTCATTCATGACATCGTACATACCGTCAAGATAACACCTTTTACTCCACATAGAAAAAATGGCTCCAAAAATCCTTAATGCACGATATTTCCCTTTTGAAAACACTTCCACCTTTTCATAATTCTTAACCGTAATTTGATACGTCTCCACATCGGAATCCCCATAGCAGATTGCTGCCTCATCGTCTTGAACAAAAAAGATCTTCTTTACCGACTTACCTGTAGCAAAGAAAAAATCGTCAACAATTTGAAGTTGTGGCTTATCCTGCAGCAGCGCCACGTACATTCCATTTGCAAGACCGACAACCAAGAGTAACTGTCCGTCTGGCCCGTGCTTTTGAATGTACGCGTCATGCACCGTACAACCCCATGACGGGCAATAAAAGTGTTCGCTACCACGAACCACAAGAAGACAATTTCCACTGATTATGAGATGTGCTCCATTGCAAAACTGTGTGCGATGGCAAGCACCGCAGTTAAGCAAGTTGTAGGAAGGCCATCTATGTCCCGTTTCCATCATCAAGTCAAACAATGGGCATTGTGGCAGAGAGCGCAAAATCGTCCGAAGCAACGGCAAAGAATCACAATTGTCATCTTCACAAGATTGTGTAACATGTTGAAGCATAAGTCGCTTCATCTTCCACATCCTAAAAAAAAAAAAAAAAACAGTTATGCTTTTGGCAATTGTATTCCTTTTGCTCTCTCCCGTGCTTGTTTCTCTGTCCACCTTTCCCGCACCCACCCACCAAAACCGCCCTTCAATGCAAAAAACATATAATAATAATAATGATAATAATAATAATGACAACTTCATTATTGTCTTCTTTAGGACGTTAGAATTTAGTTAAAAGCATATCGGCATACCTTTCACCTTCACCTTGTAAAAAGAGTGGTGGGGCACATCATTACAAGAACCTAGCACAAAATATGTGCAAAAAACTCACTCTATCCAAATGTAAAAAAAAAAACAGTTAGTTTTATTTCTCTTTTTTTTTTTTTTATTAAGCTCAGCAATTAAATATATATATATATATATATATATGTATAAAGCACGTGTGCCCCCAAAGACCCAGCCATTCCCAAAAATAAAAACAATTAACGCGTATCCAACACTGTATTTGTGTCGTTAAAAATAATAAGCCTTAAATTCTGCAAAAATAAAAAAATAGGTAAATAATGTTTTATCCACAATCTTAAACCAACAAATATTTTTTTTTATAGGGGGTAAGTTTCATTGCGCATATTTTTAACTTTTCATATTACAAGTGCAAAATATTGCCCGGCATAATGACTCATTCGCTCAGCGGCACGACATTATCAGCACTGCTTGTTAATGTATAAAAAAAAGCCTTCCATCAAAGTAGATATTCAACAAAAAAAACGCTATTTTGGCCGCAAGGCTCTTTGATCATGTCAGCTCTATGCCCTACGCCTCTCGGCTCCTTCTACCAACTAGCCATGTAAAAAACGTAACAACTCCAATCAAAAGATGCACTATCACAAAAATAAATAAATAAATACTGTGACGTGTAAAATAGATGCAAGAGTAGACAACACTACGTAGTAACATGTACACAACCACAAACATGGAAGTTGCAAGAAAAACAAACACGTCTCGCAAACTTTTCCATTGTTACATTCACATTGCCTAAAAAATATACATATTTTGGTTGAAGGCCCTAAAAAAAAATAAAAATAAAAATAAAAATAAATGTTTACACAACCTTTGGTTTTATAGCCTGCCTATAACTCAAAATAAACTTCTAAAAACATTGGACATTCAAAAAAAAATCCAAAGCATCCCAACAAACACAAATAAACACACAAAACACATAAAATTCCAAAAGCAATAACTAAGTGAGAACTACACATTGCCATGCAAATAATTAAAAAAGGCTCCCATCTCAAAAAACGTATATATATATATATATATACGGTACATATAAAACAACCACTAGTCACAAATTTTTACAGGTGACAACAAGTCCTCAGGTATGCTATCACGGCCAGCTGCTAACCATCACCCGGCGAAACTCATCATAACATAAACGGCCGTCACCATCAATATCCGCCTCGCTTATCATCTCAAATGCCTGCTCTGGGGTGAGCGGACATCCCAAACGGTTCATAACCAGCTTCAAATCTGTTGCATTTATAAATCCAGTGTTGCCCAAATCATAAATGCTAAAAGCCTTACGCAGCTCCAACTCTTTCTCTTCAGGATCGTTCAGTTTAGTGGCTACAAGCGTCAAAAATTCCGGAAAATCGATCACGCCGTTAGCGTCAAGGTCCGCTTCAGTCATAATTGATCGCAGCTTTTTTTGTGAAACGGCATGACCAATTGCCGAAAACACCTCGCAGAGATCGTCCACTGTAATGCTTCCATCACCATCCTTGTCAAACACTGCAAAAGCCTCTTTAAGCTCGTTGATTTGGTTCAACGTCAAAAGGTCAGCCATCGCTCTGTGGTTAGTATCAACTATTATTTAATATCCGCCTTTCTTTTCTAACACAAAACACTCACTTCTTTTGTTTTTTTTTTTTTTTTTTTTTTTTTTTTTTTTTTTTTTTTTAAAAAATACCTCACCAAAAAAAAAAAAACAATACAAAAAAAAAAAAAAAACGCTTGTCATACCCCCAAGCAATTTTCTGTGATTCCTTTCGGTTTGTGCTTGAATGTGACAAAACATCGTTAAGACCTTTAAAAAGATATAACAACAACGCATCAAAAAATATAACCAATCAGTAGTACAATAATAATTATTATTAGTACTATTATTATAACCTCAACACTGAGTGTCTTCGTCTTCATCCTCAAATCCATAAAGCTTAATTTCCTCCCTTGCACGCTGGGTATGCAAACGAGACCGCAACACGGGATTCCAAAGTTTGTCATCCTCTATACTAGACATGAGAGCACTGCTCATATCCTCTGTGTAGGTGGAGGCTTTAATCTGGTCCTCAGATGGGGCTGGCAGGTCATTTGCGTGCACAGGTGTTCCGCCTTGCATACCTGTTTGAAGATTCTTTACAGAACCATACGACACATCTCGGCGATCCATTACATGTGCTCCAAACACAAGCTCGTCTTCATCCCGTTGAATGGCCTGAAGCTCCTTTAATTGGTAAGAACGCCGATGAGCCCAGACGCGTTCCTCGTGTGTTGTTTCCTCCCAAAAATTGTTATATGGTTTTGGTATAAGGCTCTCGTCAATAGGCACATTATATTTTTTAAGAACCCACTTCGCCTTTCGGTATCCGTCCACGACCATCATAAAACAATCCCAAGTTTGATTAACATATCTTGCCGCAGTTAGCTCTTGGTACAACATGCGGCGATAATATTCCTGCCAATCTGGTGGAAGTTCCCGTACACGACGGTAAGCCCAGTAAGTAAAACGCTTGGCAGGAGTTACAGACCCATAGTCATACCATGAAACCCTATATGGTGTTGGTCCGACAGTGTTATGAAGTTTTCTTGCAAGTGGCTCCTCTTCTTCCTTACCGCCAGACTTTTCCGTGTCGGTACGCAACGTGTCTGTACTACATGTCAAAATGTTTTCGCCATCTTTTTTGTCAACAACACAAACATCTTTTTCAAACAAACAAGACATTCGATCACCTTCACACACAGGAATCATTTCCACAGGATCCAAACAAAATTTCTTTCCATTTGACTCTTGTTTGCCAGCTACTGAAGACGTTTTCAGACCTCCCATAGTAGCTGTGCCCATAAAACGCTGTGGACTCACATGTACAGCGGTTATCCGTGACAAAAAAATTAGTTGATATGAACAACTCAACATCGTCAAAAAAAAAATTTTACTTTTTTTGTTCTAACATACTGGATTAATATATATATATATATATATATATATATATATAATTGGCAAAAAATAATAATGACAACAATTTAAAAAAAAAAAAAAAAAAAACTAACTGCAACACTAAAAAAAGCTGTAAAAGCAAGCACTAAATTAGATTTTCTCTAATCTTGCTTTTTCTGATCATCCCGCCATTTATAAAACAATCGCATCACAAAATATATATATATGTGTACCAAGTGTACTTGTTTTGCGTCATTTTATAGGCGCAATGTGGCTTTCGTAAACTGAAAAAGCATCTAAATATGTGTATAATTTAGCATCAATAATTGTTCGTTGGTCCTTACATTTTTCCACTACTATATTACGCAATAAGTGCAAAGAAGTCTGGTTAGCTCCATCAAACTTTCCAAAATGCAGAGGCAATAAAACCACTTCAATATCTTCATCTTGATCCAATTGCTGCGCAGGATTACGATTCACCTCCTTGTTGCCATTCACGAAAAGCTTCACAAACTGACAACAAGAATCAGTCAAACCCGGTTCCTAACAAGGCTCATCTGTTACATCCACAATATCTTCTTCAGTAGCAACATAACCGGTTTCCTCCTTAAGCCCGCGCAGTGCCGCAGACTGAATGGATTCTCCTCCTTCCACCAAACCGGCAGGAAACTCCAACGTCACCGCATCAACCGCTGGACGATATTGTCCAACTAAGATAAGAAATGTCCCAGTACAACAACACAAAAACGCACAAATTTCCACCCCATCAACAGGAAAAGTCTCAGTATTATTTGGAAATGTTGTCAGCAAGGTCTTGGGAGAAATTCGTTGCACAACTTCCCATTCTTTTTTTGCCGGTAAAAACAGCATCTTGTAAAACTCCCATAAAGTCGTCCTTGTGTACAGGCATGTATGAAGCCTCACAAAGACGCAAAAAACGCTGCTCGTGCAAAATCTCCAACCCTTTTCTCTCATAACGTCTCATTACTCAGGTAGAACCGGCGTCTTTTCCTACCCACAAATAAAAGCATCAATAAAAGCTTTGTAAAACAAATTTACATATAAGCCGCAAAAAAAAAAAAAAAAAAAAAAAAAAAAATGGCTATGTGTCAAATAAATTTATTTATTTCTTTAAAAACTCAAAAAAACATAGCATTCAATTCAACTCGTTAAAGAATTAAAAAGTGCAAAACTAATAATCCGTCAACTATTGTGTTTCTTACTTCCTCTTACAAATAGCTTTTTTAACCTGTCTGGTCACTACACAACAAGTAGGTTCATATTATTAGTAGTAGTATTGCTTCTTTTATGTACTTAGTTGTAGGTCTTTTAAATATATACTCATAGACTTCATCATCAATTCTTTACAAACATTAAATATTAGACTATATATATATATTAGCAAAAACAGCTATAGCATTACAAATAATAACGTGTCATATCAAGCAAAAAAAACAATATTGTGCATTTATTGCTATTATATGATTAAAGCAGTAATAAAAATAAACAATCACAAATAAAAAATTGTCAAGCATAATACGGTTAACTGAACTACAATAATACATATAAAGCTTTACCAAGCCCCGTACCCCGGCGCTCCTAAAAAAATTTTGTATTCAACACTGTTTTTTTTTTTTTTTTTTTTTTTTTTTTTTGTTGTTGTTGTTGCTGTTTTTTGTTTGTTTGTTTGTTTTTATCGTCTGTATAACAACAGAAAGAGCAATATAAAAAATAGGTATAATAATACAAAAAAAAAAATAAAAAAAAAATGCGCTCAACTACATTCCAATCAACAAATTTTATTTTACTCATCTATTATTATTACCATTATTGTTATTATCATCATCGATCAAATAAAAAACGCTAAGCACTATCATATGACAAACTTTCAAAAAAGTCTCTTAATTACACATAGATGTATGCTATTCCATAAAAGGCATGTAATCAACAACAACAAAAAGGAAAAAAAAAAGAAAGAAAAAAAGATCACATGTTCAATAAAAAAACTATATGCATATAAGTAAACATTTTATCTTGCTAATCCAATTGAAAAAAAAAAAAAAACTACACATCGCAAAAAAAAATAAAAATAAAAATCTCTCATAAAATCATAATATATATACATCTTGCATACATTTATTCCTATTCTTACCAGATAATCAATCTTGCACCTTTGTAACATATTACAGAATTCGTTAAATAATAACACCAACAACAACAAACCAACCTTAAGACAAAAAATTTATAGACAATAAAAATGTGATATGAAATACTCTGTCCATATCTGCTTTCACAATATTGATACCTTAATAAATACCGTATATATGTAAAATTGTCGTTGAATGCCCAAAAGCACCAGTAACCATATATATATTGTTAAAAAAAAAATGCATTTTCCAATATACATAATTTAAAAAATTTCATAAACACATAAAACTGGTCCAACATCATTTCCAAAACCAAAAAAAGCCTAAAAAGTATATAACGTATATAATGTAAAATAAATTTTTAAACTACCATTAGCAGTCCTTTTTTTTATATATAATGTTGATGTATATATGGCAAAAAAAAAGAAAAAAAAAAAAAGTGCATGGAAAAATTTCAAAATATGGCACGCAAAGCTCACATAATCGCCCACTCAGTAAATATAAATACACACCCACAAAATAACTCCTACAAAAAAAAAAAAAAAAACAATACTTACCCAAAACACGGCGTCACAAACACTCAAAAAACCCATGAAATTTTTCTTAAGTGCATGTCCTGCTGCATCAAAAAAAAAGTTATATATTGTATTTTAAAGTATCTGGTCCGTGTGGTTCTTTTAAGATATAAAATAAAAAAGCAGTCTAAACCCAGTTGTTTTATTAAAAAATATAGTTTGGCAAACAACATGAACCCAGCAACTTGTAAAGTATGCTTTTTAAAAAAATATTTGTTCTTAAAAAAAAACTCTCTGCATCTTTTCTTAAACATCAAGGTATATCACCTAGACATACAAAAAAATATATATATATAGTGAATCAATAAAATTTATCGCATTCACAGCAGCAGACGCGCTCTAGAGAGCCAAAAAAACAACAATAATAATAAACGAAATAAGGCACAAAAAACACTAAAACAACCGCATTTTGCAAAGTATACAAAATTAAACACTCTCCTTCGCCTTTTGCTTTGCGCACCCCGACTAACAGCGCAACAAAACGCATAAAGTCAAAAAAACGCGAAGCACCCACAGCCAGCAGGTCTTTCAAGTTAATTAGAACCACGCCATATAAAAAAGACCTTCACGCTCCACAAAAAAAAAAAAAAAAAAAAAAAAAAAACTGGCAACCCAAACCGCGCATGACACGAAGCCTCAAAAACCCGACTCGACGTCCTGACGCAAAAACACCCTTTGCTTCCCTTTTCTCCGCGCACAACCCCCCCCCCCCCCCAGAAAACTTGTCTGTCATCAGTTCCCGGCGCGCCAACCCGCCAAATCACAGCGAAATGCCCCCAACGACCCACACCTACCAAAACGGCCGACCTGCCACAAACTTGCTCAAGAAGCCTCCCAAACCCCCCCCGCAAGCATCGCCGCCTTTTCGTCCAGCCTGGTAGACGGGGAAAGCGCGCTTACCAACAAGAACCCCCGTGTCAACAAAAGGCGGGAAACCCCATTACAACCAAGAACATCGCGTATCGCCCGTGAGGTGCGCGCCCCCCACCGCAACACCACCCGCCCCGTTCCGGGCTCCCAGATGCCTTATGGTAGGGCAGCCCAACAGGCGCAGGCCGGCACCGTCGCACTGTGCATGCCCGGCGGCTCGCCCACACGTTGTCCAACTGATGGCCGTACCGTTGCCTTAGCCGCAGTATGCGCCAAAACGTGACGTCGCATATCATGCCACGTGCCGGGCAAACAAAACTCACCAGCCATACGTTTTCTGTGCCTTGTGTGTGTGTGTCCGGACGCGCCCCCTTTCTGCCCGTGCCGAACCCCCGCCCTTCATGGTACCTCCTGCAA
>JAWVMR010000105.1:0-31403 GCA_036321205.1 Trypanosoma caninum | reverse complement strand
ATGACCCGCCAAAAATACCTAATTTCCCTCTACGAGATGTACCCATCCTCAACAGTTGACCCTTCTCTGTGCACACGCTTGCCTGCCTCGTTAGTGTCTTGTATCACTTTTTTACTTAAATATTATTACTATTATTGTTATTATTATTCTTATTGGTATTGGTATTAAGTTTTTCCTTTGGCTTTTTTATCTTTGCACTTTAGCCTTTTACTTACACACAAAAGCAAAAAAAAAAAAAAAAAAAACTAAAACTAAAAAATAAATGCCAAAAGTAAGTAATAAAGAGGTAATGCTACTACTGTGTAAGCATATTTCCACATCATATAAAGTCATCAAAACCTAAATCACAAAAACAAAACAAAAAAACAAAAGTACGCAGAAACACAGTAGTTAAAATTCCCTACCCTCCCCAACTCCTTCAAAAAACATTTATATAAACATTTACATACATATGTATTTTATTGATTGCTTTATTTAGCTATTTACTATTTCTCAGTTACTTTACAAACAGAGCAGTTCTGTAATCAAAAACTGGCGGCGAAAGGTTGAACATGTGTATCTGGCGCCAGAGCTGGGCGAGCAACCACTGTCCCCCCGGGCCGCTGCTGTCAATAACAACTTTGCGCACAATCGTCGTCCCCCTGCAGCCTTGTGACCGCGGCCCACTGAACAACCCCGCAACGTCGCGCAACAAAAGCCCCTCCGCGTCGAGACCCGCACCAACCCCGTGTGGTCGCGCAGGATGCGAAACGGACACACCAGCGCCTTTTTCCCTGCCACTGCGCACGGCTGCCTCGCTCGTTTCATCCCTTTGCGAGTCCAGCTTTCCGTCAGCATCGGAGATTCGCACGAACAGTCTGCGGCAAACTGCCCCCATAATGCGGCAAAATATCTTAAACTCTCTGCCAGACGCAAGCTCCTTTGCAAAGCCAAACATACTTGGCGGAATATACAAATTGCAACTCAAAAAAGACATCAATTCCTTCCCGGTCTGACCTTCTGTTCCCAGTGATATTTCAGTAGAAAAACTGTCCCAAAAAACATTATCACCATCACCATCATCCTCTCCCTTCTCGTTAACTGTATTCTTGTTGACTGCATAAACTAACCGAAAAATTTTAAGCACACTCTTTTGAACTGCAAGCGCTGAAAAAAGCGGCAGGAGCTCAACACCCATCTGTTGTAGACAACTTTGAGTTAAATATGCCAACTGGCCATCGTTGTTCTGCAAAAATGAAAAAACGGAAAATTGAACTATCGCCACCACAACACGTATCATCTGCAGACACGCACACTGCGCTTCCGTCCCATGTCGCAAAACCTTAAAGAGACATAAGTAATTCAACGCACTAGCTATTTCTAGCATCACAGGAGGAGACAAGACATGGCGGGAAAAAGACAACTGCTGCATTGGTGAAGAAAAAGAAAAACAAACCTGCAGAGTGTGAAGAACCTCAACTGCTGAGCGGTGAAGCGCACGAAATGAGCGTGGAGAGCTCGGCGAGATCACGTAACAAAGCGCCAGGACAAGAATGTTGCCGTATGTAGAGAGACATAGTTCGTCCGAGCCGACACGCGGTTCCACTGGACTTTCATAACCAACATTGTCAGTGATCACAATTGTTTGTGGTAACATTGGCATCGCAGCATGCAACGCGTTAAGAAATTTCTTTGCATCAGCCGCCGTAGCCCCGGAGTTAACTGATGGCAGAGGCTTAACAAGAAGTTTCAAAAATCTGGGATGTCGCGCCAAAAAAAGAAAGCAAAGAAGTACAAGCTGTCCTTCACCAAAGCGACTAGTAGAAGCGGTGCTAGAAACCAGTAATGTGTATATAAGAGCCATGAGCGTCTCTGACCGCCTCGCAACCGTATCAGCAAAAAAAGTACTTTGTTGCAAAAACCACAAAAACAAATGAAAAGTTAGCGGCGATGAGTTAATTGCCCCAGTGGGATTCTTCGCAGCAGCCGCAATGTAAGGATTTTCCAGCAACGTTAACAACCCCTCCGCAAGACTCTGCATATAAGCGGACGAAAAAGCATCAGTATTATCACTGCCACAGTTTTTCAGCATCGCTTCCTCTCCCACTTGCAAAGAAGGCGTTAGTACCTCCTTAATAACCTGAAAAAAAACATTCAAAGAATTTTTATCCAAATTCGAACTTGTTGAAGAAGAAAAATATATATTTGACTCACTGTAAATGCCCATGGCAAGAATTGACAATGCATGTCCAAGCACGTCAACGTGACTAGCCGTCAAACAACTTCCTCTTGCCCACGCAAGAAAAGAGGCGTCTGACTGCAACGGGCATTTTGGATAGCAACGCACAACGTTCAACAATAAAGTACATAACACCGCAGATAAAAATCGTTTTGGGCCTGTAAACAAAGTGTCAATCATCATCGCAGCAGTTCTCCTACGACGACATGGTAAACAATCTCTGTTAGGATTTTTATTTACGCTTGCAAGCTCTGAAAAAGGAATAAAGATGAAACCGGAAAGAGACAACAGAAGCGTGCGAAGAACAATAGCGCGATATTCCTCATTAATTGGAGACAGAATAGTCATTGGTGGCGTGCTGTCGTCATTATTTGTTGACAAAAAAGAAAAAAAACGGTGTGAAAAGAAAGAAGGTGCGCAATCAACATTGACAAGTAACCGCATATCAGTCTCAATAGTGGAGTCTAAAACTTTTCTCTCATCCATTGGTTCATGTGATCGCTCCCTTGGTGTGGACTGACGCAATTTTGCTGCGGCTGCTGCCGTTGGCGCTGTCACTGTGGTAATTGTGAATCCGGGAAGAAGAAACAACATGACAAGCAACTCAACCAGATGTGCGCCCAGCGGCTGCGACAATGCAGACACCTGTCCAAAAAAGATACTGTTTGCAGAATCGTCATCATCATTATCATCACCGCTGGTAATAAAATCGGCGTCCGTGCATGTGCTTCCCCTAAAAAAAAAGTGATACGCAAAGTCAGCTGCAAACGGACTTTCTCTGCGTTCTTGTGCCCTTTTAAAGTTATGTGTGCGCCGCGAAACAACGTCGACGCCCTCCTTTCCATTACTTGCAACATAAAAGTCCTCGCTGAGCGTCTCCTTCAGCACATCAATGTTTTCAAAGCAACAGGGTAAGGCAACGGAGATTATCCACAGCGAGTTAACAACAGCCGTCAGGTCCAGTGGGCCGCCCCCCCCGTTCCCCGACCCCGGCGGCGGCGCGTCCCCCTGCATGTACCCGGCGAGCCCCCCGACCGTAAGCGCCGTTGCGTCGGCGCCCAAAAGACTCTCCAGCAACCCATCGCCGCCGCCCGCGGGAGTGACGGCGCGGGAAACGGCAATGAACGCCTCAATCTGCCGCACCGCCGCCAGCAGTATTGCCGCGAGCCGGTCAGGGTAGTATAGGCGCAGCAGCCGCACATCCTCGGGCGTCCAAAACGAAGTAATTTCCTTCACTGTCATGCGCGTGCAAAATAGTGTGCGCCAAAAAACCTGCAGGTCGCCGGGACCGCCAGAAAGCGGGTGCTCCTTGTGGTGGAGGACAGCCACGGCACGGCGAAACACGTACGGGTTACTCAAAGAAGTTCCCATTCAATAAACAAACTGTTTTACTGTTGTATGCAATTTTATATGCTCTCTGCGTAGCTGAGACCTGTTGTTATGTGTGTTTAATAATACAGATACCTAAAGCAAATAAAAATGCTTATAATATATATATATATGTATGTATGTATATATGTATATAAGTTTTTATTTCCCTTTTTTTTTTTTTTTTAATATATGTTCAGCCCAGTTTATTCCAGTTAAATATATTTATTTATATGTATATTTAGTGTAACTTTTTGCCCTTTTGATTTAATAATGATAATAGTAATAACCAAATAATTCCCTTGCACTTTTTAAAATATGCATGCAATAATAATAATAATAATAATAATAATAAGACAATCAGTCTTACAGAAAAGTATTAACAAAGATCAATATAAATACTTATAATTAAAACAAGACAGCGCCTAAAAAACGACCCATAATACTTAACTTCACACGCAAACAAACATTGCTTATTAAATTCGGATCTCTCCCTCCCTTCCCACCTGCAAATAGCCTACAAGAAAAAAAAAACAAAAGGCACACGAGGTTGAATAAGAAAGGATTCTATTTCTTTTTTTAAACAAAAACTGCAAAATTACAAGCAATGTACATAACTTTTTTGTAACGATAATTAACTGCAATAAACTACTTGTATTCCTTTCTAATGACTAGCTAACCTTCCCATTAATAATAATAAGAAAAAGAATAATAACTTGTATTATTATTAAAATAAAAAATAAAAAATGTGCTAGCAACAAAGTAACAGCAAATATATACATGCCAATTAAACAATTCAGAAAAAAATAAACAATAAAAAAATTAAGGCAATAATAAAAACTTTATATCTCTCAGCAAACACTGATAATAGTAATAATGAAAGCAATTGCAAATATTACTAAAACTGTATACAGTAAACAGTATATATATATAGCCTTATATAAATACTCAATAAATAATAAATATTTTTTAGGTTTGTAGCCACATACACACTCACACAAAATCATTGCTGTTGTTGCGCATGCAATGAAGAATTACCCTGTTGTGGATGTGGCCAACGACTGTGGGAATTCAACTGGCTGCCGTGGCGTCCGCAGTCAAAACGCCTATCAACAACACTACTCCCTCCAAGTGAAAAGATGTCTCCCTGTTGTCTGAGTGCCTCAACAGCGTCCAGCTCTGCAACGTCCTCAGAAGTGCCAATATCAAGCCTTGTTCCACTGCGGTTTAGCATCTCTTTTGTTGTGTGTGCGTGTGTATGTTTTACGGCTACACAAAAAATTAACAATACTAAAAATGCACAAAAAACATATATACATACATATACATACAATGTATATATATGTATAGTAAAAAAGTAATACACAGCTAAACACGCAAATTAAGTTCTCCCGCAAAATAACAGTAATACTAATATCAGGCATAAGATGTATTATTGCATCACAACATGTCACAAAAAAACCCTCTCAATCTCCTTTATATATAAGCATATGTATATAGAGATTTGCGCTTTAATATACTCGCCAAAAACAAAAAAACACACACACACATAAAACAACAACAACAAAAATAAAAATAAAAACAAAAACTTTGTGGTGGAATCACCTTTTTATTTCATTTTTTTTTTTTTCTTGACTTTTCCATAGTCATTGGTCTCCTAAAATTTTTTGCTGAATCTTTTTTTTCAAACACTTTCCCATTTTTTTTTTTTTTTTTTTTTTACACCACACAAACACACACTTCTCAAATATTAAGCCTCCTAAAACTCCGGCGTGGCGCCACCACCACCACCACCAAAAGAATTCGTGTCGTCAGCACCACCTAAGGCCACATTGTGCATTGCGGGCGTTAAGACTTTCTCTTTGCCTTTTTTTGCACCACCCAACCCCGTCCGATTGTGGACTTCGCTACGGGAAAAAGGACCGTCGCCGCCGGCAACAGGAAACTTTCTACCACCACCAGCACCACCACCACTTTCATGCAGTTCACGCGTAACTGAGTTGTGCAGAATGTGTGCTGCAGGAGCGCTA
This sequence comes from Trypanosoma caninum, assembly GCA_036321205.1. NCBI lineage: Eukaryota > Euglenozoa > Kinetoplastea > Trypanosomatida > Trypanosomatidae > Trypanosoma > Trypanosoma caninum. The sequence continues at coordinate 25,787 of JAWVMR010000105.1, read as the reverse complement.
TCACCGCCAAAAATGGCGTGTGGCATTCTACACTGCCGTAATTTTTCGGCGTGAATACGTTGAAAATCCTCTTTTGCAGACACCTCGGTGTGAATCGGCTGCTGAGCCAAAAAGCGCGACTGGAGTGTTTCCCCAGCATGGCGACATGTCTCCGTGACAAACCGCGAGTTTGCGGTGTGGTGAAATGTGTAGCCCTCTTCGCGCGCCAACAACCGCCGCGGCCCGCCCTGTCGAGTCTGCAATGTCTGCCAAGCAACACGCACATTGTTGTTCGTGTTAAGTGCCAAAGGCTTAGATTTGCGCATGTACGTCAATGGTGCCTCCTCCATTGTTTGGCCCCTTTTGCTGAGCAGCTCAATCCATGCGGCCGCACGCTCAAGGTACTTTGCACGGTCCTTTGCCATAAGGTCTTTTTTATGGCGAAAACGTGCCCAACGCAAAATGCTAGCCACATCAACATCTCCAAAATTCTCTTGCATCCACGCCATGGCGTCATCTGCCGCAGAAGCAACATTGGGAAGCGGCCCATGCGCAGACCACACCGACACTGTCACATCAGCAGCATTATTATTTTGGTGTGTGTCATTCTTGCGGAGAATATCGAGGTGGCGGTGGTAGAGTTCAGACGCAACCTCCAGCGCCACCGCATCAACGTCCTTCATAAGTGACGTTGCACGCATCATTTCATCACTCAAAGCAATCCTATTGCCCTTCGCAAGTGCATCTCGCAAGTGAAGACCAACACGCACATGCACATCACACTGAAGCAAATCATCTTCGACAAGATAACTATAAACTGCCGCTGCCTCCTCGGCACAATTGTGATCAAGCAAATATTCCAGCGCAAGTAAGGCTATGCGGTAACGCCATATAGGGTCAATTTCGGCACGCACCACAACATTCTCATAATAACGACCCCGCATGACATTATAGACCCACATAATGCGCACCCGGTGTTTTGCCCGTATTGCACAACGCATTAAATTATGCAGCACTTCTCCATCGCGTGCAACGTAAAAAAGTTTCGCGTTGCCATCTTCAAAAATAGCAACAGCGTCGGCAATGAGCCCTGCAGGAATGCAGCAGGCCGTCAGCGCGCGGTAAACCTCAACGGGTGGAACTGACGTGAGGCGGCGATACTCCTCACATGCCGCTTTGAGATGACCACGTCGCGCAAAACGCAAGATTTTACGTACCAGCGGCACCTCATGTATGGCGGTCGGAATCGTGCCATCACGGTTAAGTCTTACAGATCGCCGAAAGTAATTATCCTCCTGAAAAAATGGCCCTCGTCTAAGCCATCGGTAAATACGTCCACGACAGTCCAGCGTCGCTGCGTTTAGTCCCACGCGGTTCGGGTCCTCTACAGTGATATTCTCGTGATCAACCACAGCTGGTTTGTCCAAACGACCGATATATGGATCATACGAATGCAACATATCGTGCGTGACGCGGTGCCCGTTACGAGCACTCATCAGCGAGACGGGCGTCACCAGTGCCTTTGGTCCTATGCTGATGTCAGGCATGTACTTTTCCAGCTCATGTTTTGGGATCATTTTCACAGTGTTGTCTTCCAATACATGCGTATTCTCTGTATAATATCCGCTATTGTAATTTCCAGGACCGTGTCGGTAGCGGCCACGGCTCCACATTTTGGCAAGATCATCCGCTGTGAGATTTGCGCGGCCAAAGCGACTGGGCTGCCAGGGAACACGAGCACGCGGAATGTACCGCAATATCGATTTTACTGCCTCATGGCCTACACCGCGCCCTTTGTTAAAGATTCCTGTTACCGACATGATTCCTGTAAATTAAAAACACCTTTTAAAATAAATAAATGAAAAAGCACACAAGCAAAAAAAAAAAAAAAAAACAATTTATGCACATTTAAATACGTTAAGTAAATAACAAAATGCCATAAAACAAAAAAAATTTTTTTTTTGAAAAGGAGCAGGAAAAAATAATGATACGGACAAGGTCTTACAATAAAAATCAAAAAAATATAATACTAATAATAATAATACCCTGTTCTAACTCATTTCAAATAGTCTATTACTTCAAGTATTAACCCCTCTTTTTTTTTTATCTTTGGTGAAACAAGGGTTCCATATTTATACTTTCTTAATATCTTCTTTCAGCTTATTATTATTATTATTATTATTATTATTATTTGGTGGAGGCTTTTGGTCTCGTTTTGTTTTCACGCGCATAAATAACCAAACTATATATATATATATATACCACTCACTCTCCCTCAAAAATGACAAAAGAAGAATAAACTGTAAGACGCACACAGCGCTTAATTCTACGTGAAGTTCTTGTTAAGCGAACTGGTTATGGGCGTTGGCGGACCCCCACTGCGGCCGCGCAAGCGGTGTGGTGATGGCTTAACCAAAGCAAGTCCCTGTGCCAACGCACTCTGCGCCGCCTTGCGCTCCTCCTCTTTCTTTTTTACCTCTTCTGTCAGACCAGAAACGGCGTCGATAAGCTTAAGATTGTCCCCATAAAGCCGTTGACGTTCTTGTTCGCTAGTTTGCAAGCGCTGCATCATTTTTTCTCCTTCCTCTTCCAGTGTGGTTATCGCACCAGTGATCTTGTTGATCATTTCCTCCTTTTCAGAGAGAGTTAACTTCACTGCGTCGTGCGACTCCTCCTTTTCCTGAAGCCTCAACTCCATATCGCTCAACTTATTCAATAATGCTTCATTGACCTTTTGTTGAGTAGCAAGATCATTTTTCGCATTAGCCAAGTTCACCTCTTGACGTTCAATCTCATCTCTCAACTCTGCCACCGTCTGACGCAGTTCATCTGCTGTGGCAACCTGCTCCTCCAGTGCTACGCAGCGCTCATGCAGTTCTGCTAGCTGTTCTTCAAAAGTCCCTATTGCCTTTAGACCATATCGCCGCGCGTTTTTGCTGACAGGGTCATGGGAAAGTGCATCAAGCCGTTCGCGAAGGAGCGTCTCACGTTCCATCCACTCCCGCTTCTCAAAAAGTAAAGAGACATTTGCATGTCGCAGCATCTCCAACTCCATTGCCTCTGTCTCCTTTACTGTTGTTGTCGGTTCTGTGGCTGTTGCCACGGCTGGAATCGGCTGCAGTAGTGATGCTGACGCCATTTCAAGAGTTCTCGCAAAGCCGGCCTCCTGAAGACGCAACTCGGCTTCCTGACGTGCCTGTTCAACCCCATGTATTTGTAACCGCAACGCTTGCAATTGGCGATGCGCTTCGTCAAGATCAAGCTGCAGCGCTGCCGCCTTCTCAGCAAGCCGTTCCTTCTCGCCCCGAATCACCTCAATCAGGTTGCGGCTCTCAACTAGCGCACGATCACCAGGGAATATAGCAAAAAGAAGATCCTGTGTGCATTGTTGCTCAAGAAGCGCCAACTCCACGCGGCGCAGGTGTTTCCGCAATGCGCACATTTCCTCTTCCTTCGCCACAAGTTCCCCACGTTGTTGCGCCACCTGGGTCTCCAACATAGAAGCAGCCACTTGTTGCTCGGCGTTGCGGGCCTCAAGCTCATAGTTATACTGCACGTGTTGCGCAATAAGACTGTCCTTTTGCGCAATTTGTGCGGCAGTCACTGCGGCGTCCTCTGCCCTTTGCCGCTCCAGTTCAGCAGCAGCCAGCCGCCATCGGTCAAGCTCCAACAGCTGCTGGCCGCTTGAGTCTTGAGCATGATGCAGCTTTGCCTTCAGATCTTCAAGAGACGATTTGGTTGTGTCAAGTGCATCAATAGTCGCCTCGTAATCCTCGCGTGTCATCATTGATGACATGCGCTCTAACGCCTCGTTACGAGATCGTACAGCGTCCACCTTTTCTTCCTCCAGTCTCCAAATGCGATCGAGCAGAGCTGTGTGCTGCTTACGCTCGTGGTTGTAAAGTGCAAGAAGCTCATCATAGCGCGTTTGCATCCCATCAATCCGTGCACGAAGCCGTTTTAGTGTGTATTGATCATCACAAAACTCATCCTCCTCCTCCTCCAAAACAACACCATCCTCGTCTTTTTCCTCTTCCTCCACCCCCTCCCTTTCCCGTGCCTTATTTTCATCCTCCTGTTGCTTTGCAGCAACGCACCTCACCAAACGCTGCTGTCGAGCTGCAAGTCGCAAGACTCGCTGAATTGTATGTTCCTTTAATGATGCGGTACGTAAAAGACTTGCTATGTTGTGCAGCAGCTGAGCCTCGTTATACATATTTTTGCCACCACTGTTTGTGTTTTTTATCAAAGCATCCGCTGCTGTGTTAGATGAGGGCTTCACCGCAACAGGATAAGCGGCTCGCAGCAAACTGTCAGCCGCGGCCTGCAGCTCTGCCGTAGAGCCTCGCAGCAGCAGCTGTGCATCGTCCCAGCATTTTTGAATTACATCCGCGTGTCTGGACTGCAAGGCAGTAGCAAGTGTTACCGCCTGGTTAGCTGCGCGTATGCCCTGTTCCGTAAACAAACGCAGAAGTGATGCAATAAACGCGTCTTTCATAGCGTTTGATGACGCAAAGTCACTGTCCTCACTATCGGCTTTCCCCAAAAAACTTTTGTTACAGCAACCATCTTCATTGTCGTCTTTTCGTACAGTTTCCAAAATTTGAAGAAGCGACGCGGCTAAAGTGTTGTCTGTAAGGGTAAAATGAGTTGCATATTTTTGCAAAATAGTCTCTATATGATTATCAACATGTTCTTCTAGCTGAATGTAGCGAGTTTCCCTTTCCAACTGCAAAAACTGATTATCTATTTCTTTTTTTCCGTTATTTCCCTTTTCTTCCTCCTCTTGTTGACGCCTAAGATTATTCTGAACATGACGTTCACGAACATTCCCTTCAGTAAAAGAATTTTCACTCCAAAAATTTTCGGAGTTAATCATAGCGTGTTCTTGCGCAGTTCCTTCACTTGCTGAATCCTCCAAGCGCTTTTCCTGCTGTAACCTGGGTTTACCAATCAGCTCATCTCTTCCACGTTTACGGTTTTCTTTTGGTCCCAGCCGCGCTGCCTCTGTTTCAGACGCTACGCTATCTGGTTTGCTCTCATCTTCCCGTTGCAGTTGCTCTGCATAGTTCACACGCTGGGTCACCACATACAATTGCTGTAATAGCTCCTGATTGCGTTTCAACAGTTCTGCAACAGAATTGATTGAGTAGCGGTCCAAATTTTCATCCTCACGAAGAATTTCAAGAAATTTTTGGTTCTCTTCGCTGTTGTTGCTAAAAACTGTGCTTTTCGCAGATGACCCTGATGATTTACTATCATTTTTTCCACTTCCACTAACAGTTCTGTGGTGTTGTTGCTGCGTCCTGGCGCATCGGCTCTGAGCATGCGCCGCGCCGCGTGCGAGGTCGATTGTGGCAAATTGCGACACTCGCCCCAACGCCACGCCGCTTAGCTTGTCAGTCGCCGGGAGCTGCGGAACACGTGTGATGTCCGTATCCTCTTGCTGAAACCCCATGTTTCGCAGTGCCACTGAGCGACGCCGGCGGTTCATACTGCGAGCAAATACGTCCAGTCCAGTCTTCACGCCCCCCTCCACCTCGAGTACCCCCACAGGCCGCAGCGTCGCATCCAGCGGGTCACCATAATCCCCAGACGCCCCCTCTTCAGATCGCTGCAAAAAAGCGGAGACGGTGCCGCGGCGCTCCAAAAGAGACTGCGCCGCAAGCGCTACACGCCCCCGCCGCGCACGAGAGCCACTTTGAGTCAAATGCTCCTCCCCCTCAAGAATAATTTCCGCGTCAGACAGTGACTCGTCTCCACCATCATAAAGAGGTAACTCCTCTTGGATCTTTTGTCCCTGCCGCTCCAATGCACGACGCTGTTGCTCTACTTTCACCAAAAGAGATGCGACCTGTTGGGACAAAACTGCGTTACGAAAGGTCAGATGCTCACAGTCACTTCGCACACATTGGTCCTCAGCCTCCAAGTTCTCCAAAGAGGTACGCAGCTCCACGTTGAATGCCTGCAGCTTTTCAATCTGTTCCTCTGCCTCACGTAACCGCTCAGCAGCAGATAATTGAGTTGCTGCAATAGTTGCCTGTTGCTCCAGCTCACGTATTGCCGTCTTCCAAAGAGCGGTATGCCGCAATTCGTTCTCGTCTATACATTGCGCGTGTTTTACATTGCTGACAATGTGACCATGTGCCAAATAATCTACCCCTTCCTTTGTTGTACAAGAACCGCCTGTGGAGGTTTTTAGCGCATCAGTTGAAAGTGTTGGCGGCAGCGGCAACTTTTGCAACAGCTCTGGAGCCTCCTTTTCAAAAATAGATGAAACTAGTGCGCTTGTTCCTTCTTCTAGCAGATAAGTTGAAGGTGGTATAGACAAAGCCGCCCCCAACTCTGCTTCTAACCGCTTTATCTCAAGTCTCATTGAATTACACTCTTGTTCCAGGGCATCACGCTCACTCATCAGCCGTAAGTGTTCCTTCATAGGAACGCTTGTCGCACGCAGCAACTGCACCTCCATGCGATATGTGGCATTCTCCTTCACAGCCTTTGCCAAGAAGGTTGTGAGTTCCTTCAACTGCGCAAGCATCGATATTTGTTGCTGTTGTTGCAATCTTATCGTTCCACGGCCCTGAAGGGCTTCTGCAACAATTACGGAATGCGACGTATCACCCTCGGTTAAAAAACTCCCACCAATGCCGCAGCTAACACTCTTTGCCGTAAAAAAACTCTCAGACACCGCCTCCCCAAAAGAAGACAGATGTCGCTTATGTTTTTCGTCCACCAGTCGTTGTTGTTCTTCTTCCACTGGCAATCCGCTCAACTCCGTGCATTCCTGTGCATTTTCACCAGCGGACTTTTCCTGTAAGCTAGAATGTACATCAAGGGCAAACGATGTCCGTCCCATGGAAAGCGGGGGCAAAGATGACAAACGCAATGATGAGGTTTCTTTTTCTCCAAGAGCTTGTCCCCCAATTTTCTCAATAAATGACACCGCATCAAGTAGTTCTTTTTGCAGCCCAGCAATTTGTGCGTTTAGTTGCTCTACTGTGCGGGTATGTGCCTGCGTTAATTCCTCCAGTGCTTTTGCAGCAAGGTCTGATGACTCAACCAAAGCCTCACCAAGCAACTTTCCACACACATTACTATGGTACTGTTGCAGGGCCGACTGCGCGGTTAATTCCGCAAAAGACACCGAGCACTCCTCCTTCAGCGGTATTTCCTCCTGAACGGCATTCATCTCTTTACACCCCCGAGGTTCTTCCATAAACACAAACGTACGTTTTTTTTTTTTTTTGTTTTTTTTTTTGAAAATCAGTTTCTTGCTCTTACACTTAAACAATTACCTCCTTTTAACAGAGAAATATACAAACCCCCAAATCACGCGTTTTCAGTTTTTACCTCCACTTTTTTTTTTTTTTTTTTGTGGAGGGGGGTTTGATTTTTGGCTTTTTTAAAACAAAAAAAAAATTCTTTTTACCTTTTTTTTTGATATGTATATATGTATATATAGAAAGAAAAAGAGATTGTTTATAATCCTTATACTGCGCACTTAAAAACAAAATATAAATAAATAATAATCATAAAATATGTCAAGACAATTTCAAATTATACACAATGCGCACACACAGACATATATATATATATATATATATTATAGACATAGTTATACACACAACACATAAACTCTAAGCTTCCTTGTTTCTCCCCAGTTTAAGTTTTTCCTTTCAACAACAGCAAAAATATATATATATATATTTATATATATTGGAGGGAGGAATTTTGCTTGCCCTTCTTTTACTAATTAAAGAGTCCCCAGCAGCACTAGTTCTACTACTACTCAAGGAGATACATAAAACTGTAGTGCTGCTTGGAAAGAAAGTAAGCGACGTGATAAGCCAGAATAGATCCAAGCAATGGAATGCGATTAAGACGTCCTACGACAAAATGATCGTACACAAATCTTTGTATGACTGCGGGAAAAAATGGGTCATGCAAAAACGAAAAAAACAAATTACGAAGCGCTTTTTGCATCCGCAAATCGTCCCATGAAACAATAGTGGACGTTTGTTCCACCACTTTATTCATAGGGGACTGTGGCAAAGGTGGGACAGGTGGTGGTGTCTTGCAACTTCCATAAAGATGATCGTCAGCCTTCACGTTCCCACTATTGCTATTATTATTGGCGTTGCAATCATCGCCCCTGTTATTGGTAGATGTGGGCAACCCACCATTGATTTTTCTTGTAAAAAAATCCAATAAAAAATTATTGTTTGCGTTTTCCTTGCTTATAAATACAACTGGCACGCGGTACTGCCTAATATAGCTGGAAAGCCAGACAAGCACAAAATCAAAACCAAAAAACGACAGCCATACACCCCAGTTAGACAATAGCGACCTTGAAACACCATCGTTTAGCACCGACTGCACTACAAAAAAATCACTCTGCCCTTTACCGGCTGTGCTCTGATGATGTGCCCCACCGGTCTCATCACCACCATTATTCGTGCCATTATCCGCGGCGCGCGGTCGGGGCAGCACGGCGATATTCGTTGCGCCACGTGGAAACAGACGCCGGGCACAGTAAAGGAGCAGCAGCGGGCGCAGCAGCAGCAGCATATCAACGACAATACCAAAAAAGTCTACCGCCGTGCACTGCAGCGACTCGCCGCATTTACTGGAGGCACCGTTCCTGTCGTTGGCCGATATCGTGCGGTCGCACCGCGGCCGTCGTGCCGCAACGCGCGGGATCACAAGTTGTGCGCCGTCGTTTGAGTCGGCAAGAGCGGTGGTGGCTGCAGCGTTTGTCCTCTCGGCGACCGCGCGGCGGCTCAGAACGTCCACCAGCCGCAGCAGCCACCGCCGCGTCGCCGAGAGGACAAACGGGAGAAGGAACAGCTGCCGGTGCATGAGCACGCCAAGAACGCACTTGACAAACTGCAGGACCAGAAGAACATTCCACGTCACCTCGTGGCCGTAGTGGTGACGCAACAAAAGTTCCACAAAACATTGCAACTGGTGAATAAGCTGGCTGACAATGCCGATGCGCTCGGCAAATGTAATCTGCCTTCCCTGTGTTGTAAGTATAAGTTGGTTCAAAAATGAGTGAACGCCGGTAACTGTCCACGAAAGCTCAGTAAGGATAAGATTCCGCGGATCCGTAAAAATACGGACAATCATCTGCATTATGCGCTCAAGGCTTGCCGCGTTCTCCACATTCTTGCGAACCCATTCAACGTAAGTACTAAAAACAACGGACATACTAATATATATATTTATATATATACTTATTTATTCAGTTTTGTTTTTAAAAAAGACTGCCGTTTTTTTTTTTTTTTTTGTTTTTCTTTTCAAAGTCCCAGGCCTTCCTCTCCTGCGTAAAACAAAATGCAGCAACCAACTGCTAGTTTTTTGCGCGGTCACCACCACACAACACCCAATTTATATAATATATATATATATATATCAATAAAAGCAAATAAATGTTTGTAAATGCAAGTATAATTAGCGTAAAATGAATCAAAGTGGTCACAACAATAATAATAATAATACAGAGACAAAACCACGCAAAATTTTTGGATCAATGTCCAATACACCACCAAAAAAATTTTCATACAGATATATATTTATTTAATAACCAAATAAAATCAAAAACAAACACCACCACGCAGCGTCTCTTTTAAACGCTTTCTGTGTGCTAAATTATCCTTTTTATCCATTCAGGTTCGCAAAATAGTGTGCACAGATGCCGTTATCAAAGCAATGCTGAGTGGTACCATCATCACCACGGCAGACATCAGCAAACCGTACTCGCGCGGTGGGAAAAAACGCTGAGTAAAGTGATAGGGGTCAATAAAGGGTGTAATACCAATCCAAAAAAGAAAGTACATGTAAAAAATGGTACTAACTGGCAAAAAAACCTTGGCAATAGTTCTATCGTACAGCATTTATGCTAATCAGTGCTGCTATTGCAAAAAGAAAATAACATTAAATAAAAAAAAGATTTTTTTTTAATACACACACACATGCAGAAACATTATATACATATATATACACATGTATTAATTTGGGTCATATCATAAATAAAAACACCCGTTGGGCGTAGATCATTTTCTTTGTGGTATTTTACCTCTTCCTCCGTCGGTTGTCATCCTCCTCTGTAATTTTGTCACCACAAAAAACAAAAAATCTCATTATTAACCTTTTTTTTTTTTCTTTTTTGCCTTGTATCTTTTTAACCACAATAAATAACAAAACAAATCAATAAAAAAAAAAAAAAAAAGAGTACAAAAAAAATACACATCTAAAAATTCCTTAACAAAACCTAAGAAACCTCCGGAAGACGCTCAAGAAAAACATACCGCTTGCTCTTGTTGTCAGCGTCACTGTCATCATGCGCCCGCAGTTTATCCACCACTTTGTCAAACGCCTCCCGTGCGGCGCGGAGATATGCGCCGTCGTCAATAAGGCTTTGAAATAGCGTCGGCACAGGCAAAACTAAAGAGGAGATGTCACCAATATAACCACAACACCTATCGTGTTCGCCATGATAAAACTTTTTTTGTTTGCTCTGACGCTGTTGATATTCTTTCACCGCGTACGGATGGGCTTTTAGCGTTTCACTGACGTCCTCATCCTTTACTGCTCGGGTGTCAATGATACCACGCAGCGCCTCCTGCTTTTCCCGTACAACAAACGAAGCAAAAAAAAGTAACTGGTCTTCAGCCAAACAAAAAGAAGTGTTTGTGTTCGCCGAGTCAGCACAACGCACAAACGAGTGCAACACAAACTGCTGCAACTCGTCAAGATTCATTTCCCATTCATTTGCAGTAAAGTGCACCACCACAGAACCGCAACCGGCCGGCGCCTGCCCCGCAGTTGAGCCCACCTGATGTATGTGCACAACGACGCCAGTTTGCGTCTGACACAGCGCCAAAACCAGCGGTGGGGACATTTTTGTGTCTTCATTATCCAACAGCTCACCCTCCTCACCACAACCCGCAGCACGCAGTGTTGTCCATGACATCAGCGGTGACTTGGCAATAATAATTACACGAGAAAAGCGGGCCTCACGCCCCATGCAGTCATGTTTATTTGGCTCACCAAAACTCCTTGTTGTTGCTGCTGCTGCTGTCGTCGTCGTCGTATTTGTTTTTTCCCCACAAGAGCAAAGAGCCAAAGATGGCGCCAAAACAAAGCTAGAGAAAAGCGTGCGGGGCACCACCACCACTTTCGCCTTAATGCGCTGACGATTGCTCATCTCTACCAGCTGTGTTGAGGTGTTATAAATAACCCCAGCCTGCCTCCAGCGGCATCGCGGAATAATACTGCGGCACAAAACTAAAGTGGCATTCCAGACAGCAGCGATACGACACATATTCTGTGAAATCTCGCTGGCGCCATACAAAGGCCAAATAAAAGGTGCCATGTTACCAAATTTCCCAACGGATGTGAGCACCTGTCGCACCAAGTCGATTGAGTGTTCAATATCAGCTGGACAAACATCCAACTGTCGCAACATGGTAACAGTATCAAGAGCCGCACCACTCAACCCATATTTGCGCTCAATCGTATCGCTAAATGTCATGTCAGAGTAATTCTTCAGCTCTTCAGTAAAAAAACTCTTTCTCTCCTTCGCCGCAACGCGGTTCCGTTCCAAAACAATCTTTGAAAACGGGTCGTCGCCAACGCTTGCTGTGGGCGCGTGAAAGTTTTCTGCCAAAGAGGCCTCCACATCCTTCACAAATTTCATCATGCGACGCTTTTGCAAAAGGCTAAAACTATCTGCTGCAAACACCTGCGCGCGTGTTAGCGGGACACTTTGCAATCGAAATCTACCATCACTCGATGGTAAAATAAATACAAAAGCAGAAAAGCAGCAAAACTCTAGGTGACGCGCCATTTCGGATGAGGCGAGCTGTTGCGAAACCTCCCCATTTTTCAAAAAATGGGCCGGAAGAAGGTCAAGCAAATAACGCTGTCTCTCACGTTGGTCACAAACCTCATCCATGCGATCCACCAGAATAACACCTTTAAAAGCCAACTCCGCACCCGCGTTGTCTTTGTTCTCACAGCTCGCGTCACCAGTACCTCTGCCGTTCCCATTGGATTGGGCAATAAACTCCCGCAATCGCTCCACCGTCATTGTCCTAAAGGGGCCGCCGTAGTCGTCCGCCCCGTCGCACTGCAGAACGCGCATCCCACTCCGTGCACACGCGGCTGATAGAAAAGACTCCACCATCCCCGTTCCTTGAATAACAACGTCAAATGCATCATCACGCGATCCAAATGCCATACCCGCGTTATCAAAATGGCGCATTATTTTGTACACCTTGACAGGCTGACGAATTTTCGCAGGACCACGATCTTCTAAAAACATTAGCGGATAATCCTCCTCGTCCAGTTGAACGTAACGCAAACCGCGTGCCACGCATTTGTCAAAAAACTCCAGATCCTCCACTTGTTTATGTGCCCGGTGGTGTGAAAAAACACAGTACGCGGCAGCAAGTTGATTGTTCTGCAGCACATCTACAAGAGTCTTTACAAGGTTATCGTTGCAAATATGGTTAAAAAGGATATCTGAAAGCAAAACAATGTCAAAGCCAACACCACCTGTGTGCGAAAGCACTTGGCGTATGTGGTCCTCCCTGCCCCAGAGTAAAGGCTCAACAACACAAAGTGTGCTTACCGCCCTCTGCCTTTCCCCATCCGTCAGGATGGCAAGACCACCGCTGCATTCACTACTATCACCACAATCATTACCACAACAGCCTCGCTCCAACAATGCCTGTTTGCGTTTCTGCGCGTCTTCAACGAGAAAAGTGACCGCGTCGGGGTCAATCATGTCGGGCGTGCAGTTCGCTTTAACGTTCATCTCCAGAATCTCTAGGAGCTCGGGGTCGGGGTAATCAGACACCACCACACAGCGTGCGCCGTTTCTGAACGCGGCTAGCGACGGCACACCAAGTCCAGCGCCAAGCTCCAGTACCATCTTGCCGCGCACATCAATCATGCGGCTATCAATGCGCTTCACCAGGTACTTTGCCGCATTCCACAATTTGTGCCCCCACAGACTGTGTCGCTTGGTTCGGAAATACACCTTCAAAGGCTCCAGCTCCACCGTGAGACGAGACTCATCTAGACCAGTGCAATCAAAGTGGCCAAAAAGCGGTGTAAATCCCGCAGTCGTCTTGCCCTCGCAACGCAGCTGCACGCGGTCCACAGTCATCATCTCAATTGGGCACACCACCTGCTCCCCCTCTTCGGCATTAGCAGTGGAAAAAAAGTCACCCAGTCCTTTTTCATCATCAGACAACATCTACAACCACCAGTGGTAACGTACAAACTCTCAACTCCAACCTTTTCTTTACCACTGTTTTAGCAAAAAAAACACACACAAATACAAAAAAAAAAAAAAAAAAAAAAAAAAAAAAAAAAAAAAAAAAAAAAAAAAAAAAAAAAAAAAAAAAAAAAAAAAACAATGCAACCAAAAAACACGTAGTAATATATACATAAATGTATAAATAAATGCAAGTATGTATGTATAGTAATTTTCTATTTACCTATTTATACACAACCTATTTTATTCCATCCTCTATTTTCGTTAATCAGTAATAGAAATGACACAAACAAATAACTTATTTGAACCTTCTGACAGTTAGAACCCCAATAGCAGAGCTTCAATTACTACAACTCCACCAAGAGCTGCACACTCGCTTAGCAGCACGTGTTTTTCTGGACACAGGTCGTACATTGCAGGACGTGTGGAAGAAAGATACTCCCGGCGTCCATAAATATGCTTAAGAAACTGATTCGCCCTACCGCGCAGTTTTTGTCGCAAACTTGTAAACAACAACTCAAAAGAATCCTCGTTGCCATCTGCTGCCAACTCAGGTAAATCGCTGGTACCAGCATTAACTGCCCTGTGATTATCATGCAAGTGCAAAATGTGAAAATTTTGGTGGCCATCATTACCTTGGTCAATCTGAATATCCTCAATATCGTTATTTTTTGTGTCAATATGAATGTCAGTGTGACATTCACGCAGTCTCTTTTTGCTGCGCGCCTTTGTCCACCAGTTTGGTGGTCGCTGAGGCGCACATAAAGGACACTGCGAGAGGTGCAAGTTACTTACCTTTTGCAACACCTTTGCAAAAACCATCAACGCAACGAGCATCTCCTTTTGTCGCTGAGAATGTGCGTGCAATCTCTGTTCCGTAGCCACCAGCATTGCGCACACCTCACCACATTCTAGTACAGCTGCAGGATCACCACCGCCAGCAGCACCGCTGCTGCGTTCCCCAAACAACTCTTTTAAAAAAGCAGTCAAGTTTGACGGTGGTTCTTTTAAAAGCGGCACTGTTGTTTGACTCAAAGAATGTGATAGCGTCTCTTTTTTATCATCCCCATCTATTAAAGAGAGGAGTGACAGATGAGCACTATCAGCAGAGCTGCCACAACCCTCACTAGTACCAAGATCACTATTGTTGTTGTCACACGGCAATTCTAAACCATCAGCAACGTCTATAGCACCATCGGCAGCGGCAACCAAACAAAAAAAAGAAGGGGCAGTTTGGGTTATTGACTGCAAATTTCCGACACTATCTTTAGAATACAACTGACGCGCAGCACGATGGTGTTTGAGAAGTGACCATGACCGCGGAACACACAAAAACCCCAACGTAGCATCCTTACTGTTCAAAGATGGCAAAGTAACTGGCATGCCACATGCAGTAAAAATATTATAGATTTTAAAAAAACGTATATTATGCGTGTGACAAGTATCTTATTATTCTTATTGTCAGAGTTGTGATCATAAAACCTTGCGCTATTCTTTAAAAATATAAAAAATAAAAACAATATATGTTATTTAAAAAAAAATATATATATATAATATATATTACAAATATTTATATTACGCACACACACACACACACATACACAGGGACAAACAAACAACAAAAAAAAAAAAAAAAAAAAAAAAAAAAAAAAAAAAAAAAAAAAAAAAAAAAAAAAAAAAAAAAAAAAAAAACGTAAACATAAGCTTAAACGTAAGCTTAAACGGAAACTTAAAAAATAATTAAAAAATCAATATATTCTAATGGCTGAAACACAATACAAATCAAAAAATTAGACTGACATAATTAGTACAAATAACAATAACGCAATAATAATAACAATAATAATAATAATAGTTGTTAGGTCCACATTATGTCATGTCACTTTTGTGATTAAGCTCCCGATAATAAGGCGGCGCTCCATACGCCAGGGCCTCCAAGGTCAAACTGTTCGATAAACATCCTCTATCAGTGTCCCTCACCACAACCACCTCCTTCAGGCCATTGTTTGAGGACTCCCGCGGCAATAGTGACGATGTTATCGCCTGTAGCTTCTCCTCCCACCAGCGCAGCTTATCCATCGACGCGTCCATCTGCGCGGGACGCTGCGGTCCCATAACTCCATCACCCACAAGTGACGGGCCAGCCTCAGCCCTGTTTTCGCTTTTTTCTTTCCTGTCACTCAGTTCCACCCCATTCTTTTCTGCGGGTGAACAGGGAACGGATGAAGAACAAAAAGAAAACTCAGCCTTTGGTACCTCTCCAGGGGAGGTACCACCGGCAAAATAAAAATTCTTCTCGTTACGTCTCATGCGATCAACTTGCAGCAACAGCCGTCGCTTCTCCACGTCAGCCGCCTCCTTTGCGCCGCGCAAACCCTCTTTTTCCCGCTGTAAAAACGTAACTTGTCCCCGTAGTTCCTCCATGCACTTGCGGAGGTACAAGCAGTCAACCTCGCGCTGCTGCAACTCATCCTTTACTGTTTTAATGTGGCGCTCAAGCTCTTCATTCTGCAAGCGCGCCGTGTCAAGCTCCTTCTGCGCTGTCACAACTGCGCGCGTAGCTTTGTGCAATTCCTCTCGCGTAGCATGCAACTGCGCCTGCTCCCTTTGCACCATGTTTTTCAGTGAAAGCAGCTCGCGCTCAGTGGAAGCAACTGCGTCCTCACGTTCACGCAAGGACCTCCGCAGCGTTCGCAACGCCTCCTCTAAAGAAGCGTTGTCCTGAAGCAACTTTTCCATTCGTGATGTGCGCTCGCCCGCCAGTGCTGCCGCTTCCGTCATTATGTCGGCGGTCCCATCTAATGACGCCTGCAACGAATTAGCGCGCTCCCGCTCAGCGCAACAAAACTCGTTCATCTGCGCAAGTTGTTCCTCCAGCAAAACAACAGCCGCACGCTCGTCATTGTTGACTTTCCGTAATGCCGCCACATCCTCCGCAAGATCGCGGCCCGCACGGCACACCTCGGCATAAGCGCGACCGGCTACAAGAACATCCCCTTTTGCCTCACGCAAGGCCACAATCATGCTGCAAAGCAGCTGCGTTACTATACGCGCTGTTCCCTCCCACGCAGCAGTGCAGACTCCCTCGTTGTCGTCGTCATGTTTTTCCTGTTGTGTCTCTTTTTGTAAGCATGATATGCGCAAAAGTTGGTCAAGTTCCGCACCAGTAGGCTTACACGAGACAAAAGACAACAGCTGCTGGTGCTGGTGCTGCTTGTTTTGTTGAAAATACGTCCTGGTATCAGGAAGGCCATTCATCCAAACACCTTTACGCAGACCACTACCAGCAGCACTACTACTGCCACAAAGAGCGGCGTCATGGTGTTGCTGCTCAGCACGCTGCTGCTCCTCCTTTATAACATCAATAAGCTCATCACACTCCCGGCTTACATCATCGCAGCTGTCAGCGCAGTCAAGCGCAGCTGCAGCCAGTCCCGCCCACACCTCCTCAAGCATTTTTCTATTGCCGGCCGGATCTAACACCTCTCGTTTTTCTTTAGACAGGCGCAATTGATTTTCTTCCTCTTTTTTTTCTGCTATCCCAGTCACTGTGTTAAGCTGATCGCGGAGCCGCTCAATTTCTATTTGATACGTAACTGCCTCATCAGACAATGCTTGAATGTATGCATCCGCCTTTTTTAGCTTCTCCACAACAATCGAAAGCTCGTTCACTGCCGCTGCCTCACGGCTCGTGGCGGCCTCCAACTCCCGGCGCAAATTAAGCAAATGTACGCCAACGCACTCCTCCTCTTTTTCGCTCCCCTCTCGACGGAGTGACTCAGTTTGCCGCTGCGCCTCGTTGCTTGCGGCCACCCTTTCAACAAGAGCTCTCATCTCACCGCGGGACTGCTCCAGCTCCGCCAAAAGGCTCTTTTGCTTTTCCACCAGATCCCTTATTACGCTCTCCAACTGCTGCCGCGTCCTCGCGTGCTCGTGTCTGGAGCGACGGAGCTCCTGCTCGCGGTTGTAGACATCCTTCGCCGCGGCGGCCGCTGTTTCCCTCCACCTGCGCAGCTCCGTCTCTAGCGCAGAAAAACGACGGTGATGCTCGAGGCCGGTGATGTCGTCAACGTCGTACACCTGCGGCCGCCACCGCCCAACCACCTCACTCAAAGTGCCTACAACTCGACCACCAATGCCACAGTCGTTGCCGTCAGTGTTATTCTCGCGAGCACCAGCGGTGCTGGTTGACCTGCGAGGATTCGCAGAAGTAGAACGAATGCGACGAATACCCAACGACTGCATCAGTCAACCAATAAAGATAAATAATATATATATATATTAACTGTTATTGTTTTTTTTTTTTTTCCTTTTTCTTTAAAAAAAAAAAAAAAAACACTCCTCCAGTCGTCCATATAATAAATTATATAAATATAAATAAATACATATATATTTATGGTTATCAATAATAAGAATAATGCTAAAACGTGCAGCCTTTCCTCAACCCGTTCACACAAAGACACAAATAGTAATCAAGCAAATATACACATACATATAATACCGTAAAAAAAAAAAATATATATATATATATATACATAGTTTATCACCATCCTATACAAGTGATAACGCTGAAGTAATATAGTTTTTTTTTTTTTTTAGTTTGTTTGTTTGCTTGTTTTGTTCTCCTATTATTGCCTTGGTTTTTTTTTCACCAATCCACCCACCCCCTTTCCCTTGCCCAATTCCTCACGCCTCTATTCATTTCAGTTTTATAACGGTTGCACTGCCCACTCCTTTTGTGTAGTAAATAACAATAGAAAACATGACAAGCGTCCCAGCAAGCAAATCATGAACCCTCAACGGCTCCCCAAGCGTCACCGCGGCAACAAGCGCCAAAAGAATCGTTTCCACAGCAGACGCAAAAGTCTTCAAAATAACATTTATAAATTTAAGAATAAGTGCCGTAGTTAAACCGTTCAGTGCACTCGTTAAAATAATTAAACAAACAATGACATGCACGTTACCAATAAATTTTCCTCTTAAATAATCTTGAGGTGATATAATAATACCAAAGAATATATTAAACAACGCACTGTATAAATACAAGAATAAATTTTGCATATGAATACTGACAGCTGCATCACGCTTAAAAACAAACTCATTATAAACTCCCGCAAGAGAAGAACTAAAACTCTGCAAAAATATAAAAAATATACGTGAATCTATATTTGTTACTGCTGCAGGAGAAGTGTACTTAACAAAAAGTGCTACGGTTAACATCATTAGCGCCATCCATTGTCGTAATGATAAAAATCTCTTTAAAAAAATCATAAAAAAAAAACCAGTAAAAAGGACGCGTGTTTGCATAAACATCTGCACTGTTACAGGGTCAAAGTAACATAAATTCAGATATAACATATTGTTTGCTATAGCGTAAAGAAAAGCCGGAACTATATAAACAACACTCATCCGCAACAAATTCCACCTGTTTTTTCCAAACGTAATATTATACAAAAAACATTCGCCATTTTCGACATACTGCAAAACAACGCATGCTATAATCTTTGTCAACTCTGTCATCATTACAATCCCAGTACTGTCATATTTGAGCAAACCTTGTTCCTCTAGCATTTTGCTGTAACGTATTAAAATAAATAAAATTATGCCGGTGGAAACATACATAATAGAGATACCCAAACTGCACCAAAAACCCAAAAGCACCGTGTCGTTCTGCGGCAAATTCGTCCCATCAGGGCCAACATCAACAACCGTGGTGTGTTGTGCAGAATTAAGCTGGTGATCCACTTTTGGCATTCCCAACAAACAAGCAACAACAACTTTTAAATATGGCAAACACCTATTTAATTATTAATATTATCACTTGTTTCGTTTGTTTATTTGTTCTTTTGTTGTTCTTTTGTTGTTGTTATGTTTTTTTTTTTTTTTATTTATTATTTTTATTTTTGTTTTTATTTTTATTTTTTTTGCTTTACTATTTCTCAACAACAAAAACAAAAAAATAAAAAATAAAAAAACTGCCAAAAAAACTCTATCTCCTTTACACACTATACTCAAACCAGAACAGAAATATACATGAGAAGATATTTGTTTATATAGTTATTTATTTATTATTACAACCATTAGTAGCAAAAAAAAAAAAAAAAAAAAAAAAATTGTTTTTTAAGAGTCATAATAAAATAATTAAATTCTTATAAAATTTTTTTGCTCTCTTCACCAGGTGAACGAAAGACAACAAGCCAGTGTCCTACGTCTTCCATTGATGCAGAAAAAGAAGATTCGGCGGCAGACGACGGCGGGAGCAGCTGCATAGATGTCTCGCCGCACGTCACCGCGCGTAAATAATGCACCATCATTGCCTGTGCAATTGTGGCCCCATACTCATGTTCCCATAGGCAAAGCTGACAAAGCCGCTCCACGGTCACAATGGCTACAGCATCGCTCGGCTTGTCTTTCATCGTGTACTGCCCCTCAAGCGCCCACCACGCACGCACAAGGCGGCAGATACGACGCTCAAAAATATACGGCATTGTGCAAAAAACCACAATGGCGTTGTCATCTGTCTTGCTTACGTCAATGTGTTCCATGAGCTCTGAAGGCGTTAGCGCCGCAACGTCTAGTGGTGCCATTGTCACCGGCTGCAAAAAAAGACAACGACAGACATCAACAAGCTTTGGATTGACGGAAGGGCCGTGGCTGCATTGCAACCACAACGTGTACTGCTCCACCGGTATTTGTCGCTCAGTGTGGGCCTTAACGTGACACTCGCGCGAGGCGTAGCGGCCTGCGAGGTGTCGGCGCTGCTCCCCGCGGCAGCCGCGATCCCCCTGAAGACGCGACCGCAACAAATCCCTCCAGCGCCGATGGGCCTCGCGGCGCCGCATCTCCTGCCGCTCCATCTGCACAACGGCGGGGTTGCCTGTGTAAACAAGAAGAAAATGCAGCAGAGAGCGATAGCCCGCCGCAAACGGGAAACTGGCCCACTGAGTCAGCGCTGCGAGCCGCCCCAGCGTGATTGGCACGCCAACAATAAAGGTGAAAAGGTACCCCAGCCGCTCGTTCACCTGCTGAAAAACAGTTGGCGCGGACTGGGCAAGCTGCGGCATGCACGTGAGGGCGGAATTAAAATAGCCCTCTCTCGCCTCTGAGCACCAGCGCCGAAGGACATCGTTTCCCTCTGCTGACTCCTGCAACTCCAGTGGGACACAGAAAGATGATGACGACGACGACGACGCTACAGCCAAAAATTCCTTGCCCCAAGTCCAATCATCTAAGCACCTTCGCAACAGCAAAGGAACTTCGCGACTATCAAATGTGTCTACCCACTGCTTTGCAAAATGTCGCGAAATAATCGCCGCATCGCCAACTCCACGGCACCCCTTCAAAACTTTACCAGCAGCCGCGTCTGTAGTGTCAACTCTATCGTCCATCTCCGCAAAAGCGTCCAGCATAAACCACAAACTCAACATGTAACTCCACCCAGGCATAATACCGGTTTTTTTCGCCGCATTGCTGCTGTTATTGTGGTCACAATAAGAACTACTCACAGTTCCAAAAACCCCTGCCACCTCAGCTTCTTCATGCAATAGTCGACGCCCTGTGCGCAGCCATTTTTCGTTATGTTCCACATTTGTCGATGCCAAAATCAACGAAGGCAAATTTGGGTAGCAAACATAACCAGCCTCGGAGACACGAAACTGGGGGTCAAGAGCAAGCAGAAGACGTACTGCCGACTCGATAGGGCAAGAAAAACATGTTTCATCAGCAGTTGTTTTGCTCTTCTTTGTTGATGATGCGGACAGTAAACAATCTTTTAGATATGTAACAACATCACAATGGGGTTTCGCCACATTTTTATTAGCATCGCTATTATTCTCGTTTCTTCCAGTTTTTTTACTTCCGCTCCTGTCAACAGCTATCTCCGCTGTCTCGGACATGCCGCAGTTTTTGTTGTTCTGTAATAATGATGATGATGCTAGCGCGTCGTCCTTCATCACATCGGTCTCATTATATATGCGTCTGACAGAGTGCACAACATCAGATGGCGTGAGAGGCCGTGATGACAGCAACAACTGCCATACCATTATCTCCCTTATTCGACGCTGGGAATGAATTGACAACATTTTTCTCCTTGTTGTCCTGTTAGCAAAAAAAAACAAGAAATTGGCGGAAGTTCTTACGCGACAGCCTGCAGATGTGTGCCGCATCATAGCTACAAATCGCACATCTACACCTAATTTGCAAAAATTTACAAAAACAAGAACAACAATAACCCCCACCATCACCACCACCACCAGAAAAATAAAAACAAAAATAGAAATAATAATAATAATAATAATAATAATGATAATAATAATAATAGGTGCATAAGTTCACAAGGCCCCTATTTCATACGTAAAGATAAGTCACTAGGACCTACTTGAAGCATGTTATATTCTTATTCAACGATCTTTTCTAACAACTGCCAACCGCCGCATCTCGCGCTCCACAGCTAATTCAATCTCTCTAAATATCTTCGCTTCCTCCTCGGTCTCTATCTCATCAGCCAGCTGATCAACAACAGCACCGTGTGTTGCATCTAATGACATGAATGTTGGCACCCGTGTTTCTTCTTGTGTCACTGTGACTGCGAGGGCATCCGTTGTTCGCGACTCTCCGCAGCGAGAACCCCGCGTGAGGCGCTCGACGGTGGGCTCAATCGTTATCGTCACGTCCTCCTCCTCCGCGTCCCCCGCTGAGCCACTGCCGTCGCTCTCCTCCTCCTCATCTTCTCCCTCCTCCTCGTCTTCCCCCTCCTCCTCGTCTTCCCCCTCCTCCTCGTCTTCTCCCTCCTCCTCGTCTTCTCCCTCCTCCTCGTCGCGCTCCGCCAACAACCTCAACAACTCTGCTGCCGGATGCGCGCCGTCGTGGCCCCACCGCCGCAACATCCGCAACGCAACGGCCGCCGCTTGTGAGAAGTCCTGTCGCCGCAACACGTGCAAAAGTGGGACGGCCAACGCCACGTAATCGTAGGCCCCGTTGCTGGTCCGCGAAAAAAAAGAGGAAGAACCGTCATTGTCTTGTACGGTTTTGCCATTATCAACAATCGACCCAACATCATTAAGATCGCTGTTATTATTATCACTACTAGTACTAGTGGTGGCCATTTCTAAAAATTATGACAAACTCTCCACCGACAGTATCAAGTAGTTGTTCTGCACAACAGCACCTTGTCTCAACGCTATAGATATACAAATATATATATATATAACATTGCAATAAAAATATTAAAAAAAAAAAAAAAAAAACATATATTCGTATATTCGTATATTTATTTATAAATGCCTATATGATATACTAGAAGTTAAAAATAGTATGTGTGGTGCATAAAATAATGACATAAGTGGCCAACCGTCACAGTAGCAAAATTGAGAACTCGCTCGCTAGAAAAAGCGCCAAATACTATGCAGTCGTGCCGCCTCCAACAGTTATCAAAAAATTCTGTAAGCCAAAACAACTATGAAACCGTTTTTCAAAAAGATATTTTAATTAGTTAAAACTATCTATTATAGTTAATATTATTTTTACGCTTATTTTTTAACCAAAACTAAAAATAATATTAATTATAATAGATAGTTTTAAACAATTAAAATATAGACGCTAAATATATATATATATATATATATATATATATATACCAACCCACCCACCAAATATTATTAAACATAACATCATACTACGTATTTTCCCCCATAAATAAATAAACATATAACAATAATAATCCCTATTTTTTCCAGTAGTCCCCGTAATTAACCTCTGCGCAAAGATTTGCGCCACACTCCGCCAACTCATTATTCGCCGCCGCTATAATCGTAGTGTCGCCCTCTAGACCAAATTCACCGTCCCATATGTCTCTCACTACGCCACCTGCCTCCGTGACCAGCAGACTTCCGGCGCACACATCCCAAACTAACCCAGCTGGCTGCATGTAAAGATCGACGCGTCCTGCAGCAACTTGCGATAAAACAAAGGCGCAAGAAGAGTAGCTGCGGATCCCCTGTACGTTGCGTAGGGCAAGTTGCTCAAAAATGTGTCCCGAAGCCTCCAGAATTTTCTTGTGCTTCTGCCGCTTGAGAGCGTCAACCTCAGCGCTGTTGGAAAGATGCTCCGCGCGCGATAGCCGTGCGCCGGATGGATGATTGAACGCCACCAACGCACCCCCAAAAACGGCGTCACTGCAAACGTGAATCCGTCGTCCATTAAGAAAGGCGCCTTTGCCACGGATCGCAGTGTACATTTCCCCTGGCTCATCGTCAAAAGATGACGAGCTAGCGTGTCCGCCACGGGTCGAAGGAATAAACGGGCAGTAGACCACGGCAAGCACCGATCGCTTGTTTACAGCAAGACCGATACTGACGCAACAGTCGCACCCACCGTGAACAAACGACATGGTGCCGTCTATGGGGTCAACAATCCACGTAGGTGCATCTGTCAGTGGCGCGTCGGGAGTTATTTCCTCCGTAATAAAACAAAACTTAAAAGATTCAGAGCCATCTCCATGTCTTTTTCCCCAAACGTTCAAGTTTGGCTCTCGCAAAGACTTTGTTATCACCTCGTCGCAAAGTTTATCGTAGCTCGTCACGAGATCTGTACTTGATGATTTCATCGCTACGCAAAGACCTTCAGTTGGATTAGCGTTTTGCAGACTTGTGTCACATCCGCCGCCTCCTTCTTTAAACAAACGCGCTGAATTTGTGGCAACGGCTTCGCGACGGCGCTTGTAAAATTGTGACATGATATCCCCCGCCCTCCGCGCCGCCTTCATTGCAACATTCAGCGCCTTATCCAAGTCAATATCATACTCAGTCATAGCCACAACTAAATATGTTTTTTGCCCACCGTTCTGTGTTGTTGTTGTTTTTTACTTGTATCCTTATTTACTACCTTTTAAACAAGTAGCAAATACTTTATCTGGCTCCCAGTATTTTCAATAAATAAAATTAAAACATAAATAAATAAAAAAAAAAAAAAAACGCATGTTTGCAACAGCAATAGCTGTAACTCTTTTAAAAAACATATATTTGTGTTTTTGTTTTTCGTTTCCTATAGCAGAACCACCACCGCCAAGAATGGCAACCACAAACACGCCACAAAGTTGCAAGTAATTCCAAATTAAAATTTGTAGTGCCTCACTGTGGGAGTAAACACCAACAGATCCCCATTCTTCCACCCCCGCCTTCCAAATTTGGAGTTGCGCAGCTCCTGCATCGTAATGTAATCCCCTACATGAAAAACAGGTCTATCGACACGCACGACACTTATTTCTTTAATCTGCGGCTCATTGCCGCTAGTGGTAAACACGTGATAAACATGCACTTTAGCAACAGGAAGAAGCGATTGACGCCTCTTCCTTTTCTTTGCTCCTTCTCTGTCTCGTAAAAGATGTCTTCGCAACTCATCACTGTTTTTTGTCTCTCCGCGCTCGCGCTTTGTGACAGGGGCAACGTCTCCCCCGTCATCATCGACTGGCGCACCTTCACCACCGTCGTCATCATCATCCTCGTCAGTGATGTCGCCGTCACCCGCGTGGAACTCCTTTTCCTTCGATATGTCGTCCCGCAAATCCTCCATCGTTCTCCTGTTTTTTGCTTCCGCATCGCAGTTATCATCATCATTCTCCTTAACGGCCTTTTCGGCCCCCACATGTCCTGTCATTGCAGTCAATTTGCGACCCTCGCCCTCCCCCACTCGTGTAATGTTGGCGGCAGCAAAAAAGGCTGGCGGCAAGAGGGCGCGTTTCGCCGCAGCGCTTGACTCCAACACTTCCTCAAGAATCTCCCGCAGCGTCGTGTCATCCCAGACGTACACCTGAACCGTAAAAAACAACGGAATGTTCCTCCCACTCATATAACTAGTTATCTCATTCAATGGTGGCCCATCGCATCCCCTACCCTTGTCGTCTGTGCTATTAATCTTGGCATGATCATTAATGTCATTATTTTTAACACAATCGTCGTTGTTATTCAAAGGTGCCACGGGCTGAAGGAACGCCTTGGGCTCCACCATCTTCGGGTCAACTCCCACAACAACTGAAAGATTGTGGGGCATCGCCTTTGGGCTCCGCCGGTTAATTAAATAGTGCTCCGGCGGAGACACCCAAAAACAACTGCGATCTCCTTGCTGACGCGCAGAATATCCATTCCCCAGTTGAAAATCCATCAATTAATAATATTATTAATAATGCAAATAATGTATATATGTATATATATATATATATAAAGATATATATATATTTTCTACACACACACAGGAAGCTAAAAAATATTTTTGCTTTGTTTTGTTAATACCACCCTCAAAAAAAAAAAAAAAAAAAAAAAAAAACACAATAGCGCACAACATGCACAAATATTATATATATATACATACATACATATAATGCACATCATACATATAATATATGTATATTAGATAATAATAACAATAAAATATATTATTGTTCAGCTCTTTGTAAAAAAAAAAAAAAAAAAAAGCGTTGTTTGGCAAGGCCTATCTTTATATCTATTTTTTTTTTTTTTTTTTT
>JAWVMR010000104.1:0-22713 GCA_036321205.1 Trypanosoma caninum | reverse complement strand
AAATAAATAAATACAAATGCATTTTTGTGTGTATGTAATCATTAGCACACCAAATAATGCATTTGTTTTTGCTTTTTATTCCTTAGTTTGTTTTTCAAATTTACCTTTCTGCATTTCTTTTTATTACAAAGCATCACGCATTCGCATATCCATTCTTTAAATAATTACCAACCGCAAAGTAACAGTAATAATGATAATATGAATAAAGAATTGTATAAACCACAAAATATACGCACTAAAAATATATATATATTTATATCCACTGTCACTGTGTAACAATCATTTTTTATTTTATTTTTATTTTATTTTCTTAAAACGTAAAGTTAAAAATCACAATCAGCAATCTACAGATATAGATAAATATATGTATATATACCGACTGTGTATAATTCATGTTAACTCTACACATCTTTCTTTAGGCCCCACCCCCTCCTCCCTCCCTCCTTCCCCCTTCCCTCCGCAAATAAAAAAAAAAAAAAAAGCAAAAAAAACAATCTTTACTTACACGCAAAACTACGTACTATTGTTAGTATGACACAAAAGAACATCACGCACTTTTTTAAGTTTCGTAATTGTACATTCACGAGACCTTTTAAATTCCTCTGCGTCTACAGTAGAATAATTATCTGATAAAACCCACTGAAGCTCAAGATCCTTAATAGCAGATGCAAGAATTTTGCCTTGTTCCTTCATTACTTCTAATGTGGAATCTTTCTCTGCAAAACCATTACCACGTTCTTCTTTTTCTGATGAAGTTAATGATAATGGTTCTATTAATTCAAAACTACGTGAAAATGTAAAATACCTACGTATGCCTTTTCCTTCTGGATCAATATGCATCAACATTTTTTCTACTACAAAACCAACATTTTCTATTGGTGGATACTTCATTAAACTATTAAGTGTCTCCATACAACCCATCAAAATTCGTTTTCGTATGTTAAGTATCATAAATGTAGCAAACATTGTCACCACACTATCGTTAAGAGTATATTTACCGTTTTTTCCAATCAAAAATCGTTCTGATAAAAACATATCCCACAGTTTTGCAGACTGAAAAAAAGAAAACTCACGAAGAAAAAGAAGGCGTAACCAACGTATCAAATATGTTGCACTGTAAATTTCATAAACATTATTCATTATATCACACAATACAGGATCTATCTTTTGCAAAATTTCCTGTTGTATCACTTGTGTAGCTCTAACAATATCATCACGCTCACTACAATCACCTGCAAAGTACCATTTGTATAAACCCAATCCAGATAAACCCATTATAGTGTCAAATATAAAAAATGACACTGCAACTACGGCGTTTGTAGGACAAACACGTCTAAAATTTTTTAACAGGATAATGTTCATACTTTCATAATTTTTTTCATGAGTATTATTCAAAAAAAAAGCATCTTTGTAAGCCATGTATAAAATAAATGCAGCAATTTCATGCATACCCTGTTTGTAACCACAATTATATCGAAAACAGTAGTTAACAAGAATGTCCAGTAAAGCTTCTTTAATAAAAGGCTCATCAAAAAGCGATATATCCCAATTAAGTCTGTCAATATCCTTTAAAGCTGTCGCACGTGTTTCGTTAATTTTAAAACGAAACGCGTAAGAGCTATCTTCACTTGGAAGAAGTGGATTTTCCAAAGTTGTTTTACCAAAATCATCATTATCATCATTAGAAGATGACTCACTTTCACTAACATAACGTTTTTTTGATATAGTTTTACTTTTTACTACTTCACCACATTGCATACGTTTTTTTAAACTACTGTTTATTTCCTTCCAGTTTTGTACATTTGTGTTTGTGTGAACTTCCCACTCCTGCACGTAATTCTTTATGTCTACATCAGTAGGAAGAAGACCCAGTAATAACCTCCAACGCAAACTGTGAAAAATATGAGAAAAAGAGTTTTCTGAAAAGTTAAGTGAGCGGTAAAGAAGTTCTTCCACCACAGAGTTTTCCTCAAGAGAGTTGCAAATACTTTGCAGCTCTTCCATACTGCCAATGTGAAAGGGGGGGGGGGGGGGGAAAAAAAAAAAAAAAAAAAAAAAAAAAAAAAAAAAAAAAAAAAAAAAAAAAAAAAAAAAAAAAAAAAAAAAGTAAAATAAATATAAAAGCAGATATATCAACTATAAATCAAACCGATGTAATACTGTTGTAGAAAGCTGCCTAAACATAACAAAAAAAAAAAAAAAAAAAAAACAAGTAAAAGCAAATGTGAGTCAAATATTATGAACCATGGTAGTCATAAATAAAACAATTTATCTCCTATTCACAATAACTCTTCCACACACACACACACACATATATATAGATAGATAGATAAATAGATAGATAAATAATAAACAATAATAACATGGAAAAAATAAATAAATAAATAAATAAATGTCCATTTTTAATTATACGTGCATATGTAAGTGCATATCTGGCCTTAACTCCAACCCTCTCTGTGTTTTTGCACGCGTTTCGTCATCTAAAACAGATATACATATACACACACACACTATATATATATATATAAACAAAAAAAAATACTTTTATCGTTCTTTATTTTTTTAACGACGCGATCTTCGTGCAATTATTTCGCTCAGTTGCCGCTTCCTCCACTGCAAAAATAACGCGTTGCCGTACAAACGCTCAAACACGTTAACGCCTTCCGTCCATTTTTCAAGCAGCGCCTCATGTGTATGATTTACCGCAGGAATAAATGTGCAGTTAGCATCATCACTATTGCAATCATCATCATTTTTTTCAACAACTTTTTCCGTAGGTGCCCGACAAACGCATTTTTTTTGTTGTGAATGAAAAAACAATCGATTGTGAACATTTTTTCTTATTCCTATTTTGCAAGCGTTGTTTACACCGCAACGCATCCCCGGTGTGTTCTCTTTTTGAAAGCAACATGAAGATATCAACACCATCTATTTGCACAATATCTAAATAGAAAAAACATCAAAAATAAATAAATATATATAAATGTATATTAGAAATATTTATTTTGTTTAGTGATCATCAAACATCTATCAACAAATAAGCCCAGACACCCATCCTTTTTTTTTTTTTTCTCCAATTTATTCTTTTTTTTTTTTTCTCTCTCACTTGCACCTCTTCACTCCTTTTTTCAACTGATGTAAAAAGAACTAAAAGAAAAGTAAAAGCGATAACAATGATGATGATAGTAATAACAAACAAAAGCAAAACTTTTCATGCGCAAGCAAATACTAAAAAAAAAAAATAATAATACTAATAATAATAATAGTAATAGTACTCATTATTTCAGCATGCTTAGAACAACTGGTCATCTTCATCATCCCCAATATCAATCTCCTCACATTGGCTCTCTTTATCAATCGTCATGTTGTGGTCATCCATAACCTCCCGTTGTGAGACCATGCGCACAACTTTGCTAAAGGAGTTATACACACCAAAGTACTTTTCATCTCCCTCAAGACGTCGCAGGTCCTCTCTAAAGTCCTCCTGACATCGCGCAAGCTCCTTCTCCCGGCTTTCCAGCGACTGATTCCATTGCGATATATTTGCATGTTTGCTCAAAAGCCCACGAAGCCGTTCATCAATCTCTTTCTCAAACGCCTGTAACTCCCGCGTTGCCTTCTCCAACTTTTGCTCCGCGTGGAACTGCTGCAGCTCGCGACGCTCCAGCGCCCGCTCGTCCCGCTCACAGCGCGCGAGTTTCTCCGCGAGGACCTCCAACTCGTGCGCCTCCTCCCGCAGCCGGTCGTTCGCCCGCGCAAGACGCTCGTCAAGGCCCGACTCCTCTTTTTCCAACACCGCGCCAGTGCTGGAAGCAAGCTGCGCAAACTTTGTTTCGTCAGACTGCAGCGCCATGTGGGCCTTGCGGGCGGCGCTGATTTGTGAGCGGCACTCCTGATGATCGATCTCAAGGCATCGCCTCTCGTCAGCAATATGGCTTTGCACCTGGTCAAGCAGCAAAACACGCTCTCGAATAGATGCCTCCTCTCTCAAATAATACTTTTCAATCTCTTTTTCTAAAGAAATAACGCGAGACAAAAGCTTTGCGTATCCCTCTTCCGCCGCAGAAACGCTCTGCAGTGCCTTTTGCTCTGTACTCATGCTGTTTCCTATCGTGTAACCTTTTATTGTTCCTCCAAAATACTCTATATATGTATATAGATATGCGGATAAATGGTCTCTGCAGAAAACTTCTAAAAAAAATAAAAAATATATATATATATATATATATATATATATATAAACATTCCGTATATCTGAGTCCAAACTAATAGGAATTAAAATAAAAACAAATGCTAAAATTGAGGTAATAAAATCATTTTAAAAAAATTTTTCTTTTTTTTAAAACCCACGCGTTGCCCTTTTTGTGTTTTTTTTTTTTTTTTTACATTTCAGTATCAAAACAAAAAAAAAAAAAACGCATCAAAGATAATCAAGAAATATTCCCCATAGAACTAAGCGTATGAAACGAAAAAGCAGGACTCGCCGCCGCCTCTAAAAGCACCCTTCTTGCTTTTTCATGAACATCCAGTCCTTCGCGCAGCGCCTGTTCCGCGGCCACCATAGGTTCATCTACACACCTCTCTGGCAACGTTGAATTGCACACATATTCTTTAGTGGACGCAGCGGTCTTGCTAAAAAAAAGTGCCTCGCCTTCTTTCACACACTCCAGCAAACTCACCAGCCTCTGCCGCGCCTCCATCGGCCCGCGCTAGCAAAAGTAGTGAAGTTATCCCAAATCTCTTTCACTCCCTTTCTCTCTCCCTCTCTGTATATATATATATATATCTTATTCATACTTGTCATAAGCACCTCTAGGTAAAACTAACCCAGATAGAGAATACTATATAAATATATAAATATATTTATATCTATATATCTATATATCTATATATCTATATATCTATATAGATATATACGGGTACATGCTTCAAAACAAAAACAAAAAAATAAAGTAAAACAAAATCAACAATAAAATATTATTCAGTTTGTTCAACATCCCCTCTTCTCCAACAGTATTTTATCATTTATACTAATTCTAAATTACCTCATTTTTGTATTATTAATAATTATAATTATTAATTACTACATTAGTTTTTTTTGCTACTTTCCTTTTTATTTTTCCTGTTAATCTTTTTATTTTCGTTTTTTATTTTTATTTTTCTTTTTTCTTTTTTTAACTTTTAAGATAGTTAAAACTGTACCAAACTTCTGCCCTTTCTCTACACTGGTTAGTCAACATTCATCTGATGAAACCCAAGCTCCTCATCCTGTTCAAATGTTCTTACATAAAACGTCTTTGTAAGTTTAGGATCTTCGTTTTCCGGTGGTGGCAAATGCTCTCGAGGATTTTGAATGTAAATGTTCGCCAACGGGTCATCAATAATAAAAGTAAATGGCCTTTTCATCTCTAGCAACTCATCAAGCTCCTTCAAAAAGTGCAGTAATGACCGTGACTCGCTCTCTACAGTTGCCGAATCGCCTTTTACAAACTCCGCTTGAGGCAAATTCCTCAGTTGATCCCGCACCATCATAATTGTACCTTCTACTGTTGAAAAAAAACCACCCAATGTCCCCGGCGCCACCTCCAACAAGACCTCGGGAATAACAAGCGAAGCGGTCTCTGACTTTAGCACATCACGTTTCAAGTCATCTTCAGTTTCAACATGTAAGGTTATCCTTAGACCCCTTTCCGAAACCTTCCCACCAGACTTTACCTCATTGCTCTTGTAACCACAATAGTCACAGCGAAATGCCATAATCACAGATTCTTTAAAGTACGGAATGTCAACTTGCTGCATGTTAATAAAACCCATCTTTTGACATGCAGGGCAACCCGTTTCCAGGCGCATAACTTCATCATATCTTCCGTTCTGAACCTCCATCTGCCCTTCCTCAGTTCGCTCGGTGTTGTACTCAATAGAAAGACCTAGTAGTTGCCGGTCAATATCGGTACGCTCTTTTTCGTAGCGTTTGAGCTGAGGATCAATTGTGGGATGATAGTAGTCGTAGTATGCCTCGATGTAACTGTTACCAGCCGGGTCATCAATAGTAAAAGTAAAACAAATATTCCCAGTGCGACACTCTCGCAGCTTTTCACAAAACGCCTCAATTTTTTCGTAAAGCTCATATTCTTCTGCCTTGCGCAGCGGCTGTTGTAGTTGTAAGCCATACTCGGTTCGCTCCAAAAAACCCTCTACAGTATTAAGAACACCCCGCTGAGAGTCAGGTGGTATCTCTAACTCCAACTCTGGAATCCGCACCGTCGCAAACTCAGACTTTACAACTTGGCGATTTAAATCGTTTTTTGACTTCACCTCAAGTTCATACCGTACCGCCTTTGGAGCAAATGCACCGCCAAACGTTAACTCGTTGTTCTTCTCACCACAGTGAGAACACTCAAAACTACTCACAATTACCTCCTTAAAATGTGGTATCTTCGTTATCATCAAACGAGTTGTGCCATTGTCCCCACAATTGGGACATCTCGACTCAATGAGATTTACTTCGCCAAGTTCAGTCTCAATGTGGCTGTGTGCCGCAACGTTACCGTCATCAATTTCCCTATCTGAAGAATTTTGCGTTTGATCCTTCTCGTTGCCTGACATATTAATATATATATATATATATATATTAATTCTTTTCCCCGCTACACGCACCGACAAAAGACCGTCAAATGCCCCCACCACTTTTTTTTTTTTTTTTTTGACGTCATAATAATTAATATAAACAAACAACAACAAAAAATGTCAATAAAGTAGCATTACTATCAACAACTAAAAAGGCACACACACCAACAAGGATAAAAGTAAAAATTTCACAAGTAATAAAAACAGCAAAAACATAAATGTTTTTTTACCTTGTATAAAAAAAAAAAAAGAAAAGCAAGTAACGCTATATATGTATAAATATATAAGACAAGAATAATTAAACATATATACACATATTGTTATTACCACCATTATCACTTACTCACACCAGCCTCTTTCCATCAGTCAAAATCTTATACTTAATACAAAAAAAACATTTCTTTTAAATTTTTTTTTGGATAACACAACTATAAATCAACTGTAGCATTCATATCCAAAAGAGGCTCAGAACCAAAAGAGTCCACAAGAGACGGCAACTTGTCACCTTCCCTCGCGTCGTCAATCTCATTAGTGTTATCTTTCAAAAACAAACACTTTTCAAATGATTCTTCCGGTGTATGTTGCTCAAAATTTTTATTAGTTACACAAAATCCATTTTCATTCATTAGTGCATCCTCATTCCTGTGGTGCGGCACTTCTTCCAGCTCATTTCTTAGTGTCGCCATTAGGCACTGCATCGCCTCAACAAGATCATCGCTGTCTGTTCCCTCTGTTAAAAACTGTAAAGCATCTGGTGCAACCACTGACGCCTCCGCCACATTAAGTACATCACTATAACGGGAAAAAAACTCCTGGACTTGCTCCATTGCAGCCGCCTTCTCGGCACACAGCCGATTTTGAAGCAACAATCGCTCCGACATGTTAGAGCAGAGCGCCTTTTCCGCGGCACAGCTTGCGGCAGTAAGCTCCGCAACATGTGATGTCAGCGAGTGTATTTCGTCAGACATGAGTTGTGCCTCCCTAAATTGTTTTGCCTGCGCCGCGCTCTTCTTTGCGGTCTCAAGAAGCACAAGACGATCTCGCATCTCCGCCAGCCGCACGGCGATAGACGCGACTGTCGCCCTGCACTCCGCGTCGCTCGCGTCAAGTGCGCTCAACCGCCGCTGCAAGTCGTGCAGGCAAAAAAGCGGCGAGTCCTCAGCAGGCGCAGTGCCGTCGGGCACAACCGCCGGCAACGGGGCCGCGGGAAAAAGAAGGCCGCGGCCGGAGAGTCGAAGCCGCAGCGGCTCCACCAGCACGTCACTGAACGCTCGCACAGCCGCCAGTGTCTGCGACTCGAGCAAAACACTGCGCCGCACATGGTCTTCAATCTTAGTGTCGCTATTCTCCAACTCCGCAAGCATTAGCTCTTTCCTAGCGTCAAAGTTTTGTTCCTCAGAAAGCAGAGCGTCACGTTCACGGTGCAGCTGCTCAATGTTGTCAGCAGCTTCCCGCATTCGATTTTCCTCTTTAATAATAAAACTGTTGATCTTGTTCTCAAACAACTCATGTTCTGCCGTTAAGCACTCAAGTTTTGTTGTTATTTCATGCAAGTCTGTCGCCTTTTTGGAGCTTAACAAACGAAGCGCCGCAAGTTTCGTTTCCAACATGGCAATTTCCGTGTCAACATCCGCCTTTTCACGCGATAATTGCAGCTGCGATGCGCTCAGTTCTTGACATTGTTTCAACATCTTTTCGTTCAATCTTTCTTTGCGCTCACAAAGCTCTATCTTTTCATTTTTTGCGTTCTTTTCCACACAACCTGCCTGCTCAAGCAAAACAGCCAGCTTTTTTTTTCGAATGTCGATACCAGTGCCGGTGTCCTGAATAAACTTCCTTACCCGCCGCTCCTCATCCTCTCTAGAATCCAGCAGCTCTTGACGGTGCCGCAGCAGCAAACAAGAATGGTTTTGGATCACTGAAAGCAACTGATCACGACGTTCACTCTGTGAGTGAAGAAGTTTTACAGGCACCATATCCAACTCCGCGACATACTTGCCCAGTTGTTGTACCTCAGTGCTCAAATTTTCAGCCTCCTCAAACATCTCTTCCGCCACACAATGACCTATCTTGGCCTCAAGTTCACCTATCTTCTTAATAGAATCACGTCGTTGCAAAATAGATTGGTGTATTTCATTTATCACGTGAGCAAGAGCCGCACGAGCCGCCAGCATATTCGCCTGAGAATTTTGTAACTCACGCTCCTGTCGCTCCCACAATGTCTCCGACTCAATCATAGCACTATTAATGCTGCTAAAACAACTATCATCAAAGACACTTTCACTCATTTTTTTCACACAATATTCTTTTTTACAGTCGTTGCTATTGCTCCCTTTCTCCGTGGTAGTTGAAGTATTAGTATTAACAGTTTTTTTTGTTTTTTTGGTAAACACTCCAGGGTTAGCGCAAAGTTCACTGTACTCTTTATTTTTAAACTCTGTGTAGTTATGCTCGCACGGCAATTTATCTTTATCTTCTACTTCTACCAATTTCATCGGCTCCGCCTCAGCAGTGTCAAAATCAGCTGTTGCCTCTAATTCTTCCTCAGTAGGCGTGCTGGACAAAACAGTACAAGAAAAAGTGCCTTGTGGTGCTTTACAACTCTCAGTTCCTGCAACAACAGATAGCATGCCTGCTGTCTGTGACAAAAAACCACAGGGCGTAACATTTTTTTCTTGCTCTACTAACTTCTTAGTGGCCCCCGTCAAATACTGCCGATCCAACTGAAATGATTTATCCTGCGCAAAGGAAGACGAAAAGTTAAGTTTTGAAAGTACCTTTCCTAAACCACTATCCTCAGTCTTGCCTTGCGTCTGTTTGTGCGGGTCATTAGAAATAAAATCAAATGCCGACGCAACCTTTCTTGTTTCTTCGTAAGAAAACGAACCACCACCAGCTGCAAAAGAGACTTCTCCCTGCTGCTGCTGCTTTGATTCCGATCCACAATTTGAAAGAAGTGAAATCAAGTGTTTTTCTTCACAAGTTACACGTTCCTTCGTCAATCTCTCCAGCTGCGGCAACATCTCTGGAGGTTGTTCCAAAAAACACTGCGAATGTCGCCAAAATATTTGAGTCGACTGCGGTGCCCCCTCCACGTCCTCCCGTACACCCGCAGATTGCACTTTGGCATTCATCATAATTGTTTCTTCATCCGTAAACTTTGAAATGGTCATTTTTCTCCCTTTTAGCGGAACTGAAGTTGATGACTCAACGCATGTTGTCTGCGATCCCGCAGTACTTCCAACAGACCGCCGGTTCTGTCGAATGCGTGTGATTTCCATTCCACCAAAAAGCCCGCCAGACAATCCCGTCTCACCACCACTGTAGCTACTATTACTATTATTCTTATTATTATTATTAGTAGTAGTATGAGAAAAACTGTCGTGGTTACTTTCATTGTTGCTATCAGTCAATTGTCGTTCACAAAACGAACTGTTAATGTTTTTTTTCATTGTTAAATATATTTTTGTGTGTATGTGCAAATTCCAGCCACAGCAACGTCCAGTCGCCGTTGCCGTCCAGCCACCACCCAAAATAAATAAAAAAAAACTAAAACTAAAATATATATAAGTATAAATATAAATATAAATATATATATATATATATATATATATATATATATATACATATAGTAATTGCAAAAAAAATAACAACAAAATAAAATAAAAAATCTATTTCACGTAAAAAAAACCTCAATAACGATCTATTAAACATAAAAAACTCACAATATTAAATATGTCCGCAAATTTTTTTGTTGCTCCTTTTTTCCCCTACCGCTTTTTTTCCCACAACATTTTTTTTTTTTTTATTTATTTATTTATTATCATCTGTCATCTTTTGTTTTTGCATTCCCACAAGTACATCTTTTTTCTGCTTACAACAGTGTCGCCATCACACTCTCCACTTCTAATCGACAAACCAACAGACGTACAAACGCAAAATAAAAAAGAATAAATAAATAAATAAATAAATAAATAAAGATAACAATGCTACAGATATATATATATCCTTCATAATAATTAACCCACAAAAAAAAAAAGAAAAAAATAGAGACACCAAAAAATTGACACCCATAAAACAAATAATATTTCATATATTCATATATATATATATATATATGAATATCGGTATATACTTACATTACCTGTAAAGAAGATCATAATGTCCTGGGCGGTACAGTAACGTAATTGTAACAGTAGGAACTCCATTGCTGTTACCATCACCACTACCAAAAAACGTGTGACGTGTCGTGCTAGAACCATCGCTTCCGTCAAGGTATTCAACGACAATATTAACCTCAAAACACTTTGCAAAAGCTACTATCTGCACATTATCGCTTTCACTTCCCACAGCATCAATCTCCGCACGGCAAAAGTCATCTACGTTGTCGTAATTTAAACCCATCACAAATGGGAGAAACTCATCGCTGTTAAAACGAATGTAATGTGACACACTGCAACGATAAAAATAAATCATGTACTCTGAGTTTTCTGATGTTGTCAACGTGTGAAGTTGCGCTGACGTCACACATTGACCCGAGACAATCAATGAAACAACCCCGCATGCTGATTCGCAAAAATCATCTACAAAGCAACCATAATCCTTTAAAAGAGTCTCACGAAGTTCAGCAAAGCGCTGCATGTACTTTGTTGCCAGTTCCTTATTTGTAAGCATTTGTTCAAGCATTGCAAAGGCTGTGCATCGATAAAAACAATTTCCGTCACGTCGTGCATATCTAATTCCGCGATATGGCTCAGAGTTTTCAGAAGAAAATAAACTAAGTACCTTTGGAAAAAATAACACATTTGAAGCAAACTCCTTTACAAGAGAACAGGAATCGGAAAGCAACTCCATTGGATCGCTTAAAAGTGGTAAAGCCTGTATTTCATTTTGAATAACAGCAAACTGCGCCTCCTCATTTGACAATGTCATTGAAATCTTAACCAAATAAAAATAATAATAAAATAATAATAATAAAATAACAGCTGCAACAAAAACAATAAAAAATAAAAAAAATAAAATAAAAAAAATAAAAAAAAAAATAAAAAAATAAAAAAATTTTAACTGCTAATAAAAAAGTTTACAAAATATATAATTAAATAAAAATGATAGTAATAACAAAAATAATCTGTGCCTATTATTAATAACGAAACAACAACAACAAGGAGAAAAAAAAAAAAAAAAAAAAAAAACACCGATCTTCCACATTCTTAAATTTATACTCACAATGCACACCATCAAAAACAAACAAAAACAAACAAAAAAAAAAAAAAAAAAATGGAAAAACAAACCAATGTTACTATCCACTTTTTATTCCTAATGTTTTGGGCCCGTAGTTGTGTCTTTTCGCCAACTCAACGCCCAACCGCGAGAGCTCCAATGTGTTGGCGCAACAGATCCCTCGCGACATGAGATCAAGCAGCTCCGTATTGTCAATATTGTGCGCAACCCCACCCGCCTCACGCAAAATAACAGCAGCAGCAGCGACGTCCCACGCGTAAATTCCGACCTCGAGGTAAAGTTCAGCCCTGCCACTCGCCACAAAACACATGTCAAGCGCCGCGGAGCCGTGGCTGCAAACGGCGTGTGCTGGAAGGGCCGCAAGTTCACTCTGCATCGCAACAACACTTTTGACCGCCGCCTCACTACGGTTGCATGGATGGTGCAGGAAAACAACCGCCTCGTTCAGACTGCGTGTGTCAGAAACACGAATGCGCTGCCCGTTGCAAAACGCCCCGCGGCCGCGCACAGCCGCATACACTTCGCGCAGTCGCGGGGCGTTCACGACACCAAGAATCGGCTGCTTGTTAACTGCCAACGCAATAGACACACAGCAATCAAAAAGACCGTGGGCAAAGCTTGTGGTGCCGTCTATAGGATCAACAATCCACGTAGGCTTGTCAGTAAGACACACGTCACTATGAGTTTCCTCGCTAATTATGTCATAGTGAGGCGTGCCAGCCGTAAGAATCGCCAATATGTCTTTCTCACAATCTTTGTCGTACTGCGTCACGATGTCTACAGAACTTGATTTAGTTGTGGTTTTAAGTGGTATGCTTTCCAATTCGTCAAATGCCCTATCAATTATTGACGCCGCGGACTGAGCAGCACGCAGCGCTAACCCAACTGCAACGTCAATCTCTTCTTTGCTAATTTGCATCCGTAGCTATATATATATAATACAATATAATAAAGTATAATAAAGTATAATAAAGTATCTGTTTATAGACGCTATATGCACGCTTCACGCTACTGCTTAAATTGCGATAAACAAACTAACTAACTACAACAACAACAAATAATTTTAAAAAAAAAATGTTAACACAAACAGTAAAAAAATAAAAAAAAAGCCCCAAATATTCACAAAAAATAAATAAATAAATAAATAATAATAGTTTTATTCTATTTTATTTTATTTTTTGTCATAATGTTAATCCAATTTACATTGAAATGATTAAAATAAAAAGCTAACGAACAAACCTACATTAGAAATATCTCAAACACCAATATATACATACTGCATTCGCTTAAAATACTCTGATTGGTAAAACAAAGATAAATATAAATAAATATATATATATATTTTTTAATGAAAAAACATTTTACAAATATAAATAAAAAAAAACTTAACCCAAACCATATACATATGAATATAAATATATATAACTAGATGTGTTTGCCTATATGACACTCGGCTGTACATAAAAGTTACCATCATCATTATTATTTTCACTTTGTATCTAATTTAAATTTTCTTCTACCCCTCCACCACCAATAACACTCATTGAAACAGAAACCACATTTCCTATCAATTACGGCAGCAGCACCAACAACAACAAAAAAAAAAAAAAAAAAAAAAACACTTTAATTTGAAGAGCTGTTACGCATTTTTAACCGTTTGTGGTATTTAAAAGCGCGATAAAAGCAAATGATACGCTCGACAGCTTCTCTACGAAGCAACTCCCTTCGCTCCCCATCACGCTCCGCCCGCGCCCTGCGCACCTGTCGCATACTTCTGTAACACTGCCCAATGAGAAGTGAGGCCCGCTCCGTATCGAAATTCGACGCTGCAGCCGCCCCCCCACGCCCTCTCTCAGTAAAAACACCTTTTCCCTTTTTCGCCTTCCTACCCGCAACTACCCTGCGCCACGCGTTTTCAATAATCATAACCGCGTCAGCACAACGCAAACTATAATAAAAATTATCTCTCTCTTTCCGCAGAATAGCTGCAACCTCCCGCCCCCGCCTCCCTCGGAAGTGACGCTGGACAAAAAAAACAGCGCGCAGCCGCCGCTGGTGTTCGCTCAGCTGCACCCGCGCGACCCAACCGCGAGCAACACGCTGCAGCGTCAAAACCTGAAACACGTGCCGCTTCAGGTCTCCTTTGCGCCGCAAAACACATTTCTGCAGGAATCTTATAACTATCTTGGCGGCAAACCGCCTCGTGGCTTCCTCCATTTCAATTCGCTTTACCAAACGCAAGTGACGCCGCCGCGCGCGGGCCGCTGACAGCCGCACAAGCCGTTGAATTACAAGAACCGCCGTAAGCTGTTTGCGGAGCGCTGCGCGTGTCATTTTGCCCCTCCATACCGCCTGAAAACAAATCACGGCTGCCTGCAGGCGTCGCTCTCTCTTCTGCTCAAGAAGCTCAGGGCAGCGAATCCCCCTCGCCAATTCTCTGCCAACAAAGCCACGGTAAACACGCTGAATGCTAACTGCCGCGTACTGTATCACCTCCAACTCTTGCTCCTTCTCAGCTTTCTTCCTCGCCCGCCGTGCTTTTGCTCTAGAAAAAAGTTTCAAATATACAAAGTTCAGAGCCCGTAACAATCTACTTGTTTCGTCAGTGTTAGTAATTAACTCATTTTTCATCATACGCACCGCCCTTTTCCACGCGCGTTTGTGGTTCTCCTCTTCCCTTTGTCCCTCCAAAAAAGCAAATTCTCTCCTATACCGCTGTTGCGCCGCAACCACCTTTGCACGGTAGCAGCGATAGGCGCACTGGATGCGCAGCGCCGCGTTTTCATGTCGGTGCGTGTGATGCCGCCAGTTACAATCCATCCATTTTAGTAGCGGTGTATTTTTGCGGTATTCACTAACAATTTCCGTTGCCAATGCCGGCCTCACAGAAGGCTCTATTTCCAAAACTAACCCAGTCATTCTACTTTTAGCTGCCTTTTCGCCAGCAAGAAACACTTCCCACTGCGAGCGCTGGTTAAGCTGCTCCGTCGCCACATCCGCGGCGGGCCCTGAGTGCGCAGGCTCGCGTAAACCCCCCATGGTCTGCCCCGACAACCGCCCGTCAGCAGACACAGCAATAAGCCCGGCAAGCTCCTTCTGCAGATGTTGCCTGGTCTCAACAAAAGACCGTCGACGTCTGTTTGCTTCTTCCATGTCCCAAAACCGCTTCTCAAGACGCATCTCCTCCGCTGTTGCGTTTGGATGCTCGCGAAGCCAAAGAGAAAACGACGTCCAGTGTTTATCGTCAATGTTTGAAAAGAAAGTCTGCGAAGGCAAGTCAGCAGAGTCTTCAGTGTGGACGGAGTTATCAAAAAAAGAACTTTCTAGCTGCCCCTTCAAAAACGGAATGCGTGCCAATGTCGCCATAAAATGCTCATCAGCGCCGTGTCGAACTGCGGCAGACGTTGAGGCGGTAAGTAACGTGTCTAACGTTTCCAACCCCTCCTCGCCCATAAAATGCTTTCTTACTTTTGGTGTGGTATAAACACCCTTCTCCACAAATACTGGTTTAAATGTGTGATAAGACTTCATCTGCTGTAAAAGTTTATCCACAATAGCGCGTGCCTTCGCGGCTGCGTTAGCAACATGGCGTGAGGCGTCGTAACTTGTGCGTCTGCCAGATGTGGCCGCCACAGTCATAGACTCACCGCGAGCACGAAAATACACTCCCTGTCGTGTCTGTGAACCCCATTGATTGTAACCAGAACGGATAAAATCAGCGCGGTGTGCAATAATAGTGGGTAAAGAAAAAGAATTAGACAATACGCCACTGCGGCCACGTGTCCCCATTATCGACGCGGGCACTGCGTACGGTTGCGTCACTGGCGGTAGCTTGTCATCACCAAGCATTCTAAATATTGCAAAGACTACCAACAAATGTGCTTTGAAAAAAAAAAAAAAAAAAAAAAGCAACTTGTTGCACTAAAATGCAAAAATAAATATGTTTACACAAACACACACACACACACCTATATACTTATATTAGTTTGTCTGTTTGTTTTTTGTTAACAACAATAGTTACTGCTCTTTCAATCTCCCTTGCGCCAAAAGCCACTCTTTATATGCTTCACGCGGCTCCCAGGGCAGCGAATAAATGTCGACATCACCACGTCGCCGTCGCAGCACCTCCTCAAGCGCAACGGCGTCACAACCCCCAATTTTTGATGCCTTCGAATACATCACAAGATCGTCAACACATTGTTTTAGCGTCGGTTCACAAAAGCCAATTATGCGTGTGTTAATAGCCCGCTTTGTGCAGTGCATATAGTCCCACAAGGCAGATGTCAAACTAGGCGGGTCTGTCTTAAGCCGCTCTTCCTGTGAAAGAAAAAATGGCGAGATGCCAACAGTCTTTGGGCTCAAGAAACTACATGACAACTCTACAAACGACCACAATGGCATGCTATTCCTTACAGCGCACCAAATAATAAAAAACAATATATATATATATATATATATATATATATATATTCACCTTTTGTTTAAAATTATTCAGCTAATTTAAACAATCTTATAGTTGAAAGCAAAAAA
This sequence comes from Trypanosoma caninum, assembly GCA_036321205.1. Classification (NCBI taxonomy): domain Eukaryota; phylum Euglenozoa; class Kinetoplastea; order Trypanosomatida; family Trypanosomatidae; genus Trypanosoma; species Trypanosoma caninum. The sequence continues at coordinate 6,315 of JAWVMR010000104.1, read as the reverse complement.
AAAAAGTAATGGTAGCAAGCAAAAGTATTCAAAGTGTTTTCTTGGTCAAACACTTAAAGTTCAAAATAATGGTTTCAAAAATTGTAAAATGAAAAATTAAACACCACAATAAAAATAATAAATGTCACATTTTTACTTTTGCTACAATTCAATCATGCTTAATCGATTATTGCAAAATTCAGCTAACTCCCTTTCTTTTTATCAAGATTTCTCTCTTTTACAACACAAAAAAAAAAAAAAAAAAAACCGGTCAGTTGCACACACACACACACGTATATACACACTCATATAAATATAAATATAATCTATACATACATACATACATGTATAGATTATAGTTATTTATTTACCTTTATATTTATATTCATATTTACTGTATAAGCAGAAAGTAATGCAAAGATAAGACCAATAAAATATTAAGCCTTCCACCCACGCCTGATGCGAAACTTTATGTGTTTCTTTTTATTCTCATTATTCCTGCTTGCCCGCTCGCTGATAGATTCCTTCAGTTTGGCCCCAACACGTCGTGACCGTTTTGTCATTGTAAATAGCTTTCCTCGCTTAGAGTGCTCCGTATGAGTTGCGTTAAGCTTGCTCTTCTTCTTTTTTCTCGCCTCAAACTTGGAGCGCGCCTTCCGTATCTCTTGCGCGCGAGCAATTTTCTCAGCACGGTCCTCTTCATTTTTCTTCTCCGTAAAGTGTTCAATATCATGCGCCGTAAGATCTGCCGAGACACCGTGTACAAGCTTCTGCCGCCGCCTCTCGCGTTCAGTACGCTCTTTTAACTTTCCGCGCAGTGAACGATGACTCCCCTTTTGCTCTCTTAACCGCCGTATGCGCTCAAAGTCCTTTTCGCTTAAAACCCGCAGTGCTGCAGCTGGTGTATTTTGGACAGTCGAACATGACGACGCCAAACGCGCCTGTGGGCGTTGAGTGTTTATGTCGGCGTCTTCAAACCAATCAACTGTATCGTTTTCTCCAATACTTCCCTCCTCACTCTCACCATCTTCTTCATCATATTCCTCTTCCTCTCCTTCGTCCATGCCATTGTATTGAGCTAGAATATCAGCACTTGCATCATCACCACTATAGGCCTCCTCGGTCCTAGCATCATGTGACTCACCGCAACTCAATCTAAGGCTACCGTGTTCTCGGCACAACATTTCCACAGAACTAATACTAAGGACGTCACTCTTTGAATTAGTATTCTCACTCTTAAACCGCTTTGATAACGGCTCTTCCACTGTTTCATGAACCAAAGAAACAAGTTTAGGGCATTCATCACTTTCAGCATCGCTGCAAGAGCCACTCACATCAACAAAACTTCCCTCAATGTCATTTGGATCACAATCGCTGCTGTCAGTAACCCATGTGCCATCACTGTCATCATCATCATCATCATCATTATCGCTATTCCGAGAATTACAGTAGGAGGAACCTTCTGCACCCTCCCCGTCCATCGCGGCGTATAGCAGTTCCAGCCCTGGAACATCAGTATACACATGTTCCCTACCGTAAATAGGCCGTGGGGTTTCCCCTTCAAGAGTCGCGCTGTGTACACCACGAAGTTTGGCTGGTAGTAACGCAGGGTATACATCACGATAAAGTTGAATTAGTGCGCGTGCTGCCATCATAACGCCCCTGTCACCACGCTGCGTCCTGTACTCTGTAAGGTCCTTCAACAGATCCGCATTCATCGCAAGTGGCTGTCTCTTGCAAATCTCACGGATTGTGTTAATGCCAATAGTGATGACATCTGGCGCGGAGCGATCTGTGACAAAATGGTTTGCAATAGCTCTCACAAACGGCTCTAAAGCATCAGGTGGCACCATGTGATGGATACACGTTACTGATAGAGCAAGCAACTGCGTGACGTGAAGCTGGGAAGGCTCCATATAACGTTCAAGAAATCCATAGAGCGGAAGATGCACAACCTCGTGTTCCGATACAACACGTGCAATGACGCTCAGATACAAAATGCGCACCTCAAAGCGTTCACTTGTCTTCTGTAAACGAGCAAGCAAACGTTCAACAAACTGGTGTGGGTTGCGCAATAGACGCACTGGGTCCACATGCTGCTTTGCCAAAATCTCCTCCTCCTTCTCCTCTTTGTTGTACCGTCTCTTAACAGAACCAATTTCCCTTTTCAAAATGCGTTGTCGCTTGCTTGTTTTCTTCACAATTTTCAGCTTTTGCTTCATCTTTGAAATCTCGCGACCGGGGTCCCTCTCCTCGTCTTCGTCGTCGTCATTATCAGGAGATAAAATCTTTGGCATCTGCAAAAGAAAAAAACGAAGAGCAGTTCGTACAATCGCGGTGTGCCGCGAGAAACATGCGTGTGTGAGCACCTCAACAGTCCTTTCATTTGCCCAAACACGGCGGCGGTACAAGTCAATCATAACTATTTCCGCACAACGCGCCTGTACCGGGTCATCTTCTGCCATTACGGAAAACAAGAAGTTCTGTGCCATCTTGTTTACATAAGCCCCATTTTTCGAGCCAGGTCTGTTTACCCTTCTAATATCGCTCACAATATGTGAAAGAATAATACGACGAAGACTCTTATCACGCTCCTGTAGCAGCCGAAAAAAAAGTGGAAATGAGCGATCCGCCAAAACAATATTTTTTGACCGCAGCAGTGCCAATGATTTCACAAGCGCCAAACGCAAATCCTGTGACATTGCAGTCCCCTTGTATTCGTGCAAAAGCCTCAGAACAATTTCTGCAACCGCGGCGCATTCTGCAGGGTAACAGTGACCAACATGGCAAACATAATTAAGCACCGCAATGTACTGTGGATTGGTTGCCTGCTGCAGCATTACAGTCTTGCTAAGCGCCTTGAAGTGGTCAAGCTGCGAAAAAAACTCGTCACGATACGCCTCAGGGTCACGGCGAGTGCAGTTTTGCAACAATAATAACGTTCCACGAAAAGCGGGCTCTGCCATTTATTTATTTATCTTTTTCTTTACTCTTATTTTTGATTTAGAGTTTAGTTTTTGTTACTGTTTTTTTTTTTTTTTTAGTCTCCCTTTCTTCCTTGTAGTAAGATGTACACACACACACATACATACACATACACAGAAACAAACGCAAACAAAAGCTCTACAGTCCCGACAACAATAAACAATAACAACAAGACAAACACGCCTACCAACGTACTATGCGCTATTACTAGTGTTTCTTTATCATATATATGTGTATATTTTTGCACAACCAAGTGCAACCACTAGTAATACATATATATGGCATATATTATTTTATAGACATAAAGTAACAAACGCTGTTGCTTTGCGCCCTTCAAAATAAAAAAAAAAAAAAAAAAAAAAAACGCATTTACGCATACTACGTAGTTTTTCAATGTAAACTCACGTAATTATGCCAACTTTACAGAACAGCTTCTACTAGAAAAAATTTTTTCTTTCAAAACTAATTTCTTAATTTTAAACTTTAAAATCCAAATATATATATGGACCAAACAATAAAATAAAATAAAACATAACAGTCCACCAAAAAAGCTTTACTCCTTTATTTGACCAATGCAGTATTTTTCAAGCAGCGCTACAGTACGTGGTAAGTGGTGCTGTGAAAATAACGCCGCCGCGTCATTACCCCCGGCAGCTTCCAAAATCAACATTCCCCCTGGATGATACGGCACAAATGAACTTACATCAAGCACACTGCCATTTATAACCAGCCAAAGATCATCAGCTGACGCATGACGTGCAACCTCCTCACGTGTGTAATAGACCAAAGAAGGGCAAGAAAGATTTTTCGTGACGGCATAAAACAAACAAACATCATTCAAATTTGTCGTATTGATAACTGCATTTTCTTTATTGCCCAAAAAAAAATGTCCTAAACTAAAAAAAACAACAAAAATTAGTGCAAGTTTCGCAATAAAAAATATGGTAGACTTCTGCAAGGCTATCATTCAATGCAGTAGATCTATAGTAAGTTTACTTTCTTTATCTATACATATATGTATATGCATATATATATATATATATATATATATATATATATATATATATAAACTGCATTATTTCAAAGTTAAAACCAAAATGTCAGTCAATTCCGCAACAACAAAAAAAAAAAAAAAAAATAGTACCAACAATAAATAATTATAAAACTTTTGTTTAACAAAAAGCAAAGCAATACATCAACCCAGAAATACATATAAAAGTAATAATAAATAAATAAATAAGAAACACATGCATAATGCAAGCCCGCAGTTTAAAAAACAAAACAATCGTAAAGCGTCAATTTCGTGTATATATCGTGCGAATAAAAGCCTCAGCAGCGGCAGGCACAAAACTACTGATGTCCGCCGCGGGATTCGCCGCCAGCAGCTCACGTATCGCAGAGGAAGAAATATCATTTGAAAATATCTCCACCTCCCTAAACTGATATGCGGAAATATCAAGCGTGATAACTGTCGTCTGGCCACTCTCCGTCTCCTCCACTGACCCGTGCAGTAGCGGGTCAAATTTGGAAAGAATAGTTTTACAACTAGTCGCTATTTTTCCACGTTGCACAACAACAACCTCAAAACGATCCAAAAGTTGTTTTAAAAGTCCCACATCCCAGCAACCTGGGTGTAAAAAAGATGCAAACAAGTCGCTTCCACACGCAAACGCCACATGCACGGGATGTCGTCGCACCCACACAAGTTGTGCCTCGCTGGGGCACGCATCCTCTTCGTACCACCTCTGCACCGCAGTTTGCAAATGATCCAACACGTGATATGTTCGAACATACACCGATTGCAGTCCCTCCCACTCATCAACCTCAAGCGATGGATGGTCTGCAAGAGCAACTGCGCAAATAGCTGCGCGTTGGGAAAAGGGAATAATTCCATTCTTTTTATAATTATCATTAACAGGCGAAATAAAACCGCCAACAACCACATCTGCATTAGATTCCTTGTTGCAAGATGTTAAAGCATTTTGCACCGCATCGTAACTAGCAATATGAGCCTTGTGAATAGGATTAAAAGAACCACACATGACCACAACAACAAGACGCCTAACAAGTGTCACGTCAACAGCACTCCATGGGAGAAGTTTTGCGCCAGAAAATTGATAAGATGACATGGTTTCACAGCCTATTTCTCGCGTGATTATACCATTACCACCACCACCCCACCCTCAAACAAACAAAAAATAAAAATAAAAAATAAAAAATAAAAAATCGACTTAAAAATAAATAGATAAAAACTTTCGACTACCACGTAAGCAAAATAGAACAGCATTACTAACAAAGCGTCCTTTTTAAAAAGCATTTATATATATATATATATGTATATGTATGTATGTGTATGCGTATTAACGTCTACTAAGATTAAAAGTCCTAGTAAAAAAACCGCCATACGTGACTCTTTTTATTATTTCAGTGCAGAGCATCGAGGAGCTCATCCGGTAGTGTCTGCGTTGATGAAAGCGTGCCATCCATGTAAGCCTGATATTCGGCCTCACGTCCTTTTGGAATAAGAGGAAGGCCTAGCTGATATGTTTCAACGTTTTTAATATACCATATCTCCTTTGCTAAAATAAAATCATCGAGGTCCTGCCGCTCCGCGGCAGCCGACAAGTAAGCGCGTGTAACTTCCGCCATCGCCCCAGTTGCACCTGACGCAACCAACAAAGGCATGCGGTAAACAGTATGCAGCGGCAGGACAATGCAGCCAGCAGCGCACAAAATACCGAGCGGCACTGCACCGTTGAATTCTAAAACCTTCGCCATCCACCTCGCTGTAAGCTCTTTCTCTTCAGGTGATATCTCGTCGTAGTCATAAAGAGCAAAATCTGTAATTGGGTGATAGTACTGCCGTGGACGCACGCGTGAGGGGTGCACCGGCACAATGCCCACACGCTCCCAAAATGTGTACGGCTCCTCCTCCGGCCCCGGCAGTGTTTTATCACCACCACCACTGCGCACCAAAGACGCGGGTGCCGTGGCGAGGCGCACATTGCGCAAATTACCACGCCACACTGATGACTTTCGCTGTTCTTCTAATTGCAAAGCTGCATCTATCTCATCACTATAGACAACGCCAGGAACACAAACACGACCGCAAAGACGCCGCCAAACTCGATCCCATAACGACATTACGCCACACTATATAACTATATAACTATATATATAGTTATATTAATGCAAATGCTTTTCAAAAAAAAAAAAAAAAAAAAGGTAAATTAAGCAAAAGTATTTTTTTTTTTAATTTTACAAAAAAAAAAAAAAAAAAAAAAAAAAAAAAAAAAAAAAAAAGAAAAAAGCTAGCATTAACGAGTAATACTGTATATACAAACCCAATCG
>JAWVMR010000103.1:0-27757 GCA_036321205.1 Trypanosoma caninum | reverse complement strand
ATAATAATAATAAATAAAAGAAAAATAATAATAACAATAAAAAAAAAAAAAACAAGAAAAGAAGGGAAAAAGGAATCGCAACACCAATATAAGTAATATATATATATATATATATATATATTTGTTTTGTAGAAGCAGGCGCGCTCGAAACCTCAATTTTTTTTTTTTTATTGCTTGTTTTTTTTATAATTAGAATTAAAAAAAAAAAAAAAAAAAAGAACGAAAACAACAACACACAAACACGCAACAACCAAAAAAAAAAAAAGAAAAAGAGAGGTTTTTTAAGGGAAGAGGGGGTGAGGGGTGACATTAATATGCATTGCACAATTTACGCGCACTGGCGATTGCCACTAAAAATAAAGAAGTTTCTGGTTGTGACCGGCTATTTACTCTTGGCGTTTTTATGTTGTTTTAGTGCCTGTTCGCTTGTAACAAAAGGCTTTGGTGCACTAAACAACACGGCGGAGACTTTGCGGCCAAGTCTTTTTGAACTGAATGAACGACTGCGGCAGGCCTATTTTTCTTCTTCTCAGTATTTAACAGAGCAAGCTACAAATGGTAGTTCGTTTTGCGCAATAGATCATGGTTGCCCATATTCTTCTATGGTGTGGGCGTCTGGGACATTTACAATCAGCGAGTTGCTTACACCGTCAAGTTTTCTTGTCGCATCGAACTTGACGTTGAAGATTAGTCTTTGTTGCGGCTATAAATACAATGGGGCGTTACTGCGGGATGAGGATTTGTACGATATGTTTTTACATGTTCTCTTGCAGGCATCACCATTTCAAGTGTTGTCGAAGGAAGAAAAACGCAACATGTTTCCTCGCAAGCGTGTGGTTATTATTGATACAGTGAACCAGCGCCGTTACGATGCGGCGCATGTGCCTACTGAGGAAGATGTGCAGCGGGGCAATGATGGAGATGGGGATGTTATTGTTCTTTTTTCTGGTGCAGTGGGTGACGCTGTTCGACATCTCCCGTTGTATCACACGACGGAGCGTCTCAGCACGGCCATGCCTGCGGACATTCAGCTGAAAATTGCCAACGTGGCGCTCAAGTGCAAGTGTCCACACACTCTGCTTGTGATGCCTGTCCTGCAAGTGCGACCAGACACTCTTACACCTGTATCTATTATTGGCGTGGGCCCGCACTGCGGCAAGCGCGCTGTATCGCCATCAGCAACTGCAAGTTACGGCAACGTGCCAAACAATGTTGTGCAACTGCGTGATAATGAGTGGGCTGTATCATTTGCCGTGTCACCACCGTTGCTGCCAGCGACACTAGTACACTGGGTTGTGACGGACAAAAGTTCATCTAAAGTAGTTTTGGACGAAAGTTTTTACACCTTCTTGGAGGTAGACAGTACTGGTGTTTTACAATTACAACACGCAAACTGCAGCTACTTCAAGGTTCTTCCTCACCACACGTATGAGGTGCTTGTTACGGTACTGCGTGGTGAGTCTACTGAAAGGAGTGTTGGGTCATTTGTTATGCGCATGCCTGTTAGTAGAGATTGGGAGGTGCAAGTAATGGCACCGCAGTTACACTTTGGGTTTGAAAGGCGTTTAAAAGTTTTTGAGCAAACACTTTTTAGTTCTGAGCTGCGGAGTGCGTTGCTGCCGCGTCACGGAGACATGGCGGACTATTTTGGATACTGGGAAAATACACCACTAGACGACCAGCCGCTTCCACAGACACTGCAACGGGTTCAACATGATCCTTTCACGGAAAAAACAGTTCTTTATCCTTTGTTTTTTGGTCGCAATAAAGTATCTTTTTACGTGAGCGATATTGACGAGGTATGTTACCCTGTTTTGTTTGAAGAGCACGAGTTTTGGGCCTTTCAGTCAATTCTGCTGCAGCCATCTACATCTCCGACAACTGTGTGCAGCGATGATATCTGGGTTAAGGCATTCACTGTAAGACCTGTGCTTGCTGCGATGCGTCTTTTTTATCACTTGCCTGTGCGCTTTGTTGGGGACCCATTGTGGGTGTCTCCGCAAGGGCTAGATGGTGTTGAGGGGCGTTTTGAATGCGTTGAGCGTGGACCCAGGCCCGCGGCCTGCAGCGTCACTGCGGGCGGCGATCTTGACGGGCCTGGTGGCGTCCTGCAGATGCGGGGGCGCGGGGTTGCGCAGTTGTCGTGGGTCCTGCAGCTTGAGGTGGGCGACGGTGCGCTGGTGGCACCGGAGAGCATTGACCCTGCCGTCGCACGCATCGCCACCCGCCGTCCCGCGCTGCGTGGTGACAGCAATGACGCCGGCGGTGTTGGGGATGGTGGGGCTGTGGTGGTGGTAGAGGTGCACTCGCGCCCTGCAGTTGTTGTGCGCCGAATTTTGACATTGCCGGATAATGTCAACGTGACGCTACCAATGAGCGTGCGACTATTAAAGGTGCACCCTCCGCGATCGCAAGATGGTGCAGAGGAGGAAGTGCCGCATGGTCGTTGGATTGTCAGCACACCCCTGCGACTTGTATCGGTTAATGACATGTTTGTTGCGGAAGTTGACACCTCACGGGTGCCGAATGTACATCAGACGCTACGGGCTGGGACGCTTCAGTTTATGGCGGAGGATTCTGGTGAGGCAATTGACATTGGTGTGCCGTACACCTCCCGTTGTCCACCGCGGTTGGTGGAGCATGTAGTGACGGTAGTACCGGTCGCCGCTGCGCCAATTGTTCCGGCCACTGTTGTTGTTTACACGGAGGCGGAGTGCGTGCGTGTACGAGCCCCGCGTGGTCATTTAAAGGATGAAGAGACGCACTGGCACATTCCTTACTGTGAGGGCGCCACAAAGAGCTTATACATTATGGAGGAAGAGAGGAAGGAACTAAACCTACGAGATGGGGAGGAACGAGGACTGCATGTGATTGCTGAGGAGGTAAACGTATGTGGTATTGAGGTTTATCGCTGGTGCGATATTATTTGGACTGCAAGTAATCTTATTGGTACTGTTACGCAGACATTTTCTTTGCGTCGCTGCCAGTGTCCACCGCAGCTACTACTTCATAAAGACGGCTTACAGATGTCGCATGGTATACCAGGTGCTGTGTACGCAATGCCTACTGTTCGCTGGCTTGTTCGTCATGACGGCAATGAGTATGGTAACAAGAGCAATAGTGACGATGTTATCGTGAACCAAGAGAATGAGTCGTTGTCAACGTTTCATTACATTACGAGCAGTGTTATTCCAATTGCTGGTCACAGTGCCACAATTGGTTACTCATTTAATTACACGGGGTCACAGCATGACTTTGAGGTGAACATTACAGATATGCACCTTGCTGTCAGCCAGCTTGGCGTGACGCAGCAGCACTTTGAGCATTTAATCGCTGAAGAGGAAAGCGTCGAAAGTGCAGCGGAGACTATTGTGGCACCGTTGTGTCTTAATCGTTTTTTTCCTTTTAATAAATACTCTGTTGGTTGTTATAACGACAGTGGTCAGAAACCTAACCTTGGCATTAACGATACCAGTATTAGTTGCGGTGAAAGTGCTGCCAGTATTGCTAATAGTTGGAGTTCACGGTCACTTAATGATGCTTTTGGACACAACAAAACTACGAATGTTGACATTGACACGCACATATCTTTAACGAATATTGCTGAATTTCGTAAAATACGCTTTTTGGGACTTGCTGAAAGCTCACATTATCCATTTTTTTTAAATGTTGGGGCTTCACCAAATGCACCAAATCTAAAGAGGGATGCTGCTGAGTTTGCGAAGCGCGGCATGTGCTTAATGCGGCAAAGTTATTTTTCGATTTTTTCGTTGGCTCCAAGAGGTGTTGTTTCACTTGTTGCAGGCGATGTGTTATTGTTCTGTTACTCATCTTATAATTTTTCGCGTCCTTTATGGTTGCATACAAAGTACCATTTTGATTTTTTTTGGTCCTGTGGGGACGAGAGAGTAATTTCCGTGGAGAGATACGGTCCGACGTTTTCAATGTTGCATCATAGTGGGAGGGAGAACGAGACACGTTGTAGTTTAACGGTGCGCAACACTTTGACTGAGACTGAACAGATGGATAGTTTTTTACTGCGTCGGGTTCATCCGAGAACGCTGCCACAAAGTTTTGTTGTGTTAAGCAACAATGTTGCGGAAAAAAACTATCTTTTGAGTGGTAAATGTACTCCTACTGTTCGGGGGGATACAGCCAGCAGTGCTGTCAGTAACTGTGATATTAACTTTGGGGCTAGGCAGAAATCAGGAACACGCTGGATAGTAGGGAAGACTGTCATACTGCACGTTGAAGCTGCTGTGAAGGCAGATAGTTCTCAGTGGCGCGCTATCAGCGTGGTCCCAGAGACTGTTTCGCAGCTCGGCTCCCGTGTTTTATTGGACTCTATACATTTTTCGCCACTTGTGCAGTATACGCGCGCCACGGCTTTGGGACTTGACGGGGCCACAGCTTTGGTCACCGGCATCAATGTTCCTGGCCTGTACACATTTGCTTTTTACCACCCTGATCCAATGTACCCGGGCACTTGTCCAAATGTGAGTTTGGTAGAAACTTTCCATGTTGTGCATGCGCAAGTTGTTGAAAAGGAACTCACCGTTTGTGATGATTCCATAGTTGTGGAGGCTGTGCCGCTTCCACGGGAGGTTGAGTGTGAGTTTGTTGGACAGTGGGAGGTTCTGTCAGTGCAGACATCAGCCAACAGGACGACGACTGACAGTATCACTCTGGCGGGCATCCATTTTGAAAACGCCAGCAACTCAAGCACATTGGTACGTGGTCTTCCTTTTGGCATTGTTACCATTCGCTGGGCTATATACGCTTTACCTTTAGACAATCCAGAGGAATGCGGGAGTGGAGATAGAGAATATTTTAGGCAAGGACGGGTGCTTGTTGATTTTGACACAATGAAACTGCTGGTATTGACAGAAAATATTCAATCTGATCGTATAGTGACGCTTTCTGACACTGTTCGCATATACACCACAAGTTCCACATTAAGCTGGGCACTAAAGGAAAGTGGCACGTCGTCAGGCTCCTTGCTGTCACGCGGCCCACAACTCCGTGTTGAAACTGACTCAAAGAGCCCAAAAAGAAGTGCTGGTGACAGTTACGATGCTGAAGTACACGAGGTGATTGTTGTGTCGAGGTTGCCGATTGGTCTCACGTACCTGGAGTATGATTTGTATTCTTCATCTCGTTTATTTGGTCCTATGCTGTCTAAGAAGCAACAAAATGTGTTGAAGAAGCTGTTTGTGATTGAACGTGTATCGGCTTTTTTGTCAGTAAATACGACGCTTGATCACGAGTGTGATGCGTACTCTGGCAATGGGAGACTTTCTATTTGCTTGCATGCTGAAGGCGCGCGTAACGTCGTTGCAGAGTCGTCGTCATTATCATCGTCACAGTCGTCATTGTCGCTTTTAGGGGCGCGTCTTGTTGCTCCTGAAAACTTTGAGGCCGCCGTGAAGGCTGGGGCGGAGCGGCTTGCAGCGGCGCGTGGTTGTTCCCTGCCGTGGTGGGTTGATCGCACGACGCGTTGGTTTGACATCCACGCAGATGCGGCGCGCCACTGCGTTTCTTTTGGTGTTGCGGCAACACGGCACATGCAACCTGCGGAGGTGTCGCATTTTCTTTTTTTGGCGCAGGGCCGACTTGGTTCTTCGCACCTGTGCTCCAATGGCGGCGATTTTATGACGAGCGAGATAATTGAGGGAGCGTTGACATGGAGCGAGTCTGCTACAGTGGCGCATGAGTCTACTTTTTTGAGTGACGGCATTTTGCAGTTTTTACCGTTTCTTAATTTTGCTACTTTGACGCGTGATGAACGGTCCATGCGGCCCATGTTGAGTCTGCTCGGCGTGCCTGACACTGTGGCCCCGGAGCTAGAGATCAGTGACGGTGATGATGGCGTCTTTGTTGTCCTTCGTCTTGACACGGCGCAGCCACAGCATATGGGCGGCTTTGTGTACGCCGCGTCGCCATTGCGGGACAGTCTGCTGGCGATGTGCGTCCGCGGCACTGTGCGGGGGTCAGATGTGCTGCAGTTTTGGGCGGAGGTAAACAGACCGGATGGCGCAGATGGGCAGACCGCTAAGGAGTGGCTGGATTATGTTGAGGCGGTAAAGGATAAAAATGTGCCGTGCGAGCCGCTTTTTGCTTCCTTTGCACACATGTTGCTCAGGCCTGATGACACCGACACTACGCTGCGCAGTCGTCGCGCTCAGCGTGTGCCGCCGAAGGAGCAGCGGCTTGTGTCAATCGATGTTGTTGAACAGCAGTTGGTGGGCTTGCAACGGGACTTTCGCTGGACACGTGAAGGCATTGATGTGACTGGGCTGCGCGCTGAGCTCCAAGACGCACTGCTGCGCCGCCGCATCACCAAAAGTCAGCTGGAGGAGATTGAAGAGGTACGGTCTTTGCGTAAAATGACACAGAAGGAAAAAGAACAGCAGCAGCATAGCTTGCTTACGCGTGATACAGGGGAAAATTTGACACGCGAAGAGAATTTTGAAAACGTGTTGCGGTTGTATAAGGGTGTTATTGGCGAGGATGTTGCCGCCATTCGTCTCAAACTGCCGCGCTATAAGTCTTTTTCTGTGCCGCATAATCTTTTTCTCCGCACAGCTGTGCACAAGGACGTGCTGTGCGGAGCAAATATCTCTTCGGTTGGTTCTGTGGATTCACTTGTATTGTTTGGCCGCCTTGAGTTGGTAGATGTGCCGCCGGTAATTGGTGTAACACCAGCGGTAATTAAACAATGCGAAGTGGAAGGAGGTATTCCGGTCATTAATGTTAACGTTAGTGGGGTGTCATTTGTGCATGTAGATTTTTTTCCAACAGCTAATGTCTTGCTTGAAGAAATACCTCACCCGAATCGTACTGTTCCTGTGGATTTATCGGCAGATGTGGGTCTCACACCGTGTATGCAGCAGATACAGAATGGAATGCGGGTTGACATATCGCCAGTGACGCGCAAACAGTTGGAACTGAAATTATCGCCTTGTCCATCATTTCAGATGTTAAGTCAGGCCGATTACAATGAGCATCAGAATAGTGAGTTGCTTTTGGAGAAGCTACTTTTTCCACGCTTGCTCCGTGTTACTCTTCGTAATGTGCTTATGGAGGACAGTCACACACGAGGAATGTCATCTGTTTCCTTTCTTTTGGAGGTACGTCCCACACTTGCCAGACTGCATCTCCGCCCACTGCTCTCAGAGGAGTTAGTTAAACAATCTCCAGCTGCCGTGTCCTTGTGGTTGGAGCCTGTTTCTCGGCGACCGTTGCTAATGTGTGAGGCGGATGTACGGCGCCATGGCGTGGAGTTGGGAATTGAGCTTATTGGTGATCAATGGCATTTAATGGTTGGTGAAGAAGATATAAATGATAATGGTAATTATCATAGTGATGATGATAATATTTATGTTGACAATTTGGTGCATGGGTCTTTGATGATGCAACAGCCACAGAAAAGTACTAGCAGTGATAGTGGTAATGGCGGTGATAGCGTTGTTTTTTCGTCGAAATTGCTTGTGAATAATAAAAAGAGTTTCCATGATATATTTGACACTTTTACCACTCGTGTTGGTGGCCGTAAAAGGACACCACAAAATGTGGCACTTATGAACAGTTTCAGCATTGTAGAGCACTACAGCTTTGATAGCGCCCATCACCTTCTTTTGCGACATGGAGGTTTGTACCGCTCACATTTTCTTAGTTATCTTTTTTTGGTAATGAGTAACAGAAAGAATATTTTGGGGCACAAGTTTATTCACCGCTACAACGATACATTTGTGGGTGTTCGCATTCCTCCAGAGCGGCGCGGTTTTGTTGATGGTTTTTTGTTTGCTGATGAGGATGGCACCAGTTCTGATGCCGGTCATCTCCCACCAATTCGCCCGTTTAGCAACATTGAGGAGATTATTTTTGCTGTGCCTGGCATTGCGACAGAGTGCCGCGGTTGTTTGCTGGCTGACACTACGTACTTTGTTGCCGGTGACCTGACGGGTTTGTGGTCTTTTCCACCAAACACTCCGCCATCGGAGCTAAATAACGATATGTTGGTTGAGCCGTTGCGCGTGTCTTTTTACGCAGCACCACATGTGCCACGGGAGTGGCGTTTCACATCATTGTGTCCGGCGGCGGCGTGGGATCATCTGACGGGCTTTTGGGGGCGCTGGAAGCCGTTACTTGCCCCGCGTAATGCTCAGCCGTTTATGCAGATGGAGTTGGTTGTGTATAGCTTGCGTGATATGCTTGGTGGCGAGGTGCCGCTGTCGAAGCGCCCTACTGTCCTACTTGTGAGTGCCCCACTTTTATTTGGCGAGGTGCTTAAAGGAGATACTTATAAATCGCTGCATAATATTACGGAGATTGTCTTTATGGTCAATGACTCGGCAGCTGAGCGTGCCCAGGCAATGATGGCCGCTGACTTTGCTCGGTACAAGCGCCGTCATATGCACACAACTCACGACTACATACAAGATGACCGGGGGGCTGAGGGCGCGCTGGCCGTGAACGCTTCAGTTTTTTTGAGTGTTTGTGTGCCACCGACTGCGTTTTTTGCTAAGACGCAGTGCTCCATTGTTAGCTTTACCACCAGTCTTCTGATTATGGAGGAGCCTCACATGAGTTCGTACTATAGACGAATGCGCAGTGGGTCGTTGGGGTCGTTTTTTGATGTAGCGGCGCTTGTACATCACGCAGGCTCTGCGTTGGTGTTGTACGTAATTCTTATGCAACTGTCCGCAATGCGTCGGGTAACGATCATTGGGAACACACGCTTTTCGTCAACCACGCGGGGCGGTTTGACGGCGGTTTTGTTTGTGGCTATGCTGTTTTTTTACAGAATGGCACCCAGGCTTTGGGCGGTGGTGTGGACTCTGCTTTGGGCAACGCTTTTTAGTCTTGTACCAGACGTTCTTGTTGGAGTTTACTGCATGCTGCATTTTCTTTTTTGGGCATTTGTTATGTGAGGGAAAATTGTGAGGCGTTTGTTTGTCTTTCTGTTTGTCTTTCTGTTTGTGTGTGTTTTCTGGATGAATGGTTGCAGTCAACGCGTAACCGTAACTTATATATATATATATATATATATATATATATATATATACATATATATATTGTAGAACGAGAGGCTTAGCGTGGTTGCAATAAAGAGGTTTGCGTTTTAGAGAATGGTCTCCAAAAAAAGTTTTTTTTTTTATTTTTTTTTGGGGGGGGGAGAGCATATTTTCTATTTTTTCTATATACATATATATAATTTTTTTTGTGAGTGGCTCTGTAAGTATATTTGTTAGCGTGCATGTATTTGTCTGTTTTTGTGTGTTTATTTTTGTTTTTTTATTAATTACTAAAAGAAAAAAAAAAAGGAAAGTAAGTCTATTTTTTTTGTTGTTGAGTTTTCGAGCTTTAAAATTAGACTGTTTGTTACATCTATACATTTATTTTGTAGAGTGAATTAGCAAGAGGGAGTGGAGGATGCGGCGTGAGACACTGTGCCGGTCTTTTGCTGCTTCCCTTGTTGGTTATAGTAGGGGGCGTAATAATTATTTTTTAGCGTGTGGTGCAATGTCGCCGTTGCAGCCCTACGCGTCACACCGTCATGTTGGCGGCTCTGCGCCGTACGGCGGTGTCCCTGCCGACATTGAGCAGTCCCGCCACGCGCAGAAGCCGCGGGAGGAGGACCTCACGCGTGGGCGGGGAAGGCGTGAGGCGGACGGCGAGGGGGGCGGCGACTACGACCCGTGGGGGGTTCTGGGGCTGAGGCCGGGGGCCACAAAGCAGGCAATAAGGCTGCGTTATCACGAGTTGATGCGGCAGGTACACCCCGACTTGGAGCCTAACCGCGTAGGCGACATCCCACGGCTGAACCAGATTAACAAGGCGTATGAGATCATTACAAAGAGCCCAACGCTTGACCGCCGCTACCGCAATCTTGTTAGTGACACACAGTATCTTTATTACAGGTTTTTGCCGGAGTGGATGGCGCGCAATGTGGATGAGATGCCGCGGTATTGGAGCTGGGTGAAGTGGCGCACGCCCGGTGCATTTCAGGTTTTTTTGTGGTGTTGTGGCTGCTATATCATTGGCCGTTTTTACGTTGCCTTCCCAATGCTAACCATGGTTTTTTTGGCATCGCTTTTGGTCGATATTTTTTTTCATACTATGACGGCTCCGGCGACATGCTCCATGTTGTTTCTTTACGCCATAATGACATCGCAGAGTTTTGACATGGCGTGGCTGACAAGCCCCAAATCATTTCTCCGCCGCGAGTTGGGCTACTAGTGCTACCGTGAATCTTTAGCAAAAAAAAAAAAAAAAAAAAAGAAAAATTGGATTTATTATTATTATTATCATTTTTTTTTTGGTTAAGAATTTTGTTGCGTATATATATATATATATATATATATATATATATGCTTTTTTGTTTATAAATATAAATATATATGTGTATATATCTGTGTGTCAGTCAATAGTTTATGGTTGCAGTGTTTTTTTTTCTTTTTTTTTTTTTTTTTGTAAAGATGCATTAGGCGGGTCAAATGATGGATGTTTCTACAGTACCGCCATTTATAGTGTTTCAAAAACCTATTTTTCGTTACACCACTACCAGTAATAGCAGCAGTAGTGGTGGGTTTTACTCTTTCTCCTCGACCACAGGAGTCGTGGGCAAACACAATATCGACAACAAGAATGATAAAAGCACTGCTGTTGCTGCTCAAAGTAAAGAAATGTGCTTAACCAAAGTGGGCAGGGTTTATATTGATGAGGTGGCTAATGACGTTGTTGTATTTGACATGGATTATAGTCAAGTGTGCTTTTATCAACTGAGGTTACGTGAGGGGTCTGAAAAAACTATGGAGTCAACTGCAGACGCCGAAGAAGAAAATGAGGCGAGCGACATTGAGTGGCTGCGACATCACCCTACAGTGCCAGCAGACGCCATGGCGCTAACTGTGAAGTGCGAGGGCAACAAGGGAGAGCTGCTCCCTATACAGTACGCAAAGCGCTGTCCCACACCACTCTATGGTAGCAATGACGATAGAAAAACTGGTGGTAGCAGTGATGGTGGCTGTAATGGCAACAATTGTGCCTATCTTGTGGCGCTTAGTTTTGAGGCGCATAGCATACATTTTGTTTTTTGTCATGCTTTAAGGGATACTTTGCAGCAGCCTGTCATTGCGATATTTCGCTGCGTCCCCAGAAATTTGCGCTTTTGCAGAGACTCTTATCCTTTTCGGGCATTTTACTGGGCGGAGGAGCTTCGTGGTGTCCACACCTCATGTGATGACCTTTCATCACAGAGTGCTCACGTTGCCGTGTCTCAAGACGGAAAGGCAGAACGCCAGCAGGAAACGTTACTGGATGACGACAGATTCAGTCTAGCACGCAACAAAGGTTACTCGTCGATATCGCCATCTACTTGTCGAATTCTTCTTTGTGTCAGTTCCATCAGTATTGATGTGGTGGGTGTTGAGGAGGAGTTGCTGCAATACGCCTCAGAAGATGTTTATACCTCCACCACCACTACTGTCGGTCGCAGCAGTAGTAGTGGAGGGGGAAAGTTAGAGTTGTTAGTTCATCTTCTTCGACGGTATCCTACACACATAGATTATTGGCAATACTGTCCTTCTGCACGGACGTTTTTGTCGATAAATCGTCTAAAGCCTTACATTTTAAAAACATTTGAGGTTAGTGATGAGGGTCTTTGTGTACTACCGACAGTGCGACTAGATGAAGATGATTTGGAAGTGGAGGAAAGTGCCGCGGACGTTCAGTTTGCCAGCTTTTTCCTTTCTTCTACCGCCTGCATGGAGAAGCCTGTTGTGCGATATCCAGCCGGGTTTATTGTTATTTATCGACAGCTTTTTCTCTGCTACGTTTCACGCTGCAATAAAGGTGTTGTGCTTTTTCGTTACGTTTGCGATGGTAATTTTCATTCCGATGGCGTGGGGAGTTTTGTGAAGCATGCGGTGTTGCGCGTGGGGTTTTTGTTGAGCCCGCGAATGCAGCCGGTGGCCCTGCAGATGATTGACAACCTTATAGTTCTGCACGCACTGCGGCAGGGAGTCACGTATGTTTTTGACATTTTTGCTGCTGAGGATCATTCGACCGCATGGAGGGCTCTTGCTCCACCATTGCGGTCATCATCGAAGGATGCGTTTGCCACGGAGACAGCGACATTGAAGCAAAACGTTCTGTCGGCTGCATCAGGAAAATTATTTGGTGGTAAAAATGAAGACTTTTCTACTGGTGGTGATTTAGGTTTTTTGCAGGGAACTTCTTCTGACCGCAAGATGGACTCTCGGATGTCATTACTTGCGTGGCTGGCGAGCAGCATGAACCGATGTGACCGTAATGGCAAGAAGGATGATGATCAAGTCTCGGTTATTTGGCCATTGCATGGTGCCGCACTTGTGATGTATCAACCACAGACGTCAGACTTCTGTTGTTCTTTGGTTGTGGATGACAGCCAGTTATATTCGCATGCTTTTATTTGTGGCACTATTCCCATGTTACTGGATCGTCGCAGTGGGACTGTTCATCTTGTTGGCGCAAACCCTTTTGCAATAGCTGCAACGTTGCCACAGATTGCCCCGCGGGTAAATTTTTATTTGCACCGGCTTTGCTGCTCTGGAAAGGCCGTACAGTCTCTGCTTTATTCCATGTTTATTCAACAGGAAAGCCTCAACGTTTTGGCACACGTGTTGGAGATTGTTGCAACACACGACGCAAGGCAGCAACAGCAGCAGAGCTTATCGTCGCGCGGTGTCGTAAAAAAGGGGAGGCGGGGTGGCGTCCCGAGTTGGGCGCGTGAACCTTTGATTCTTGGCGTGTCTGCCGCGGAGACACCGCTGATGCGCGGACACGCGTATTTCTTGGGTCCCACGTCAGAGCTTCGAAGATTTCTTCCTGAGGAGGACGCCCACGGCCCACTGCCGTTGAAGGCGCCGTGGCGCAGCTGGGGTGGCCTGACGCTGCGTGATGTTCTGGCAACGTGCACGACAAGTCCTCACGTTGGCAATGGTGGAGATTCTCCTATTGTTTTTGTTGCAGAAGCGAGCATTGGGCAGTTGCTGATGGAGCAGAACGTCTTTGGTCCTTTGACAGACATGCTGTTTTCATTGCCTTCTTTTGTTAAGGAACGAGGTGATTCTGCCGGTGATGGTCTTGCTGAATCGACGGCGCAATCGGCGGTTGCGGTAGCTGAGGGTGTTATGCACGAAGACAGCCCTGCTAGTCGCGTTTACTTTGCGCGATATATTTTGTGTGCTCTTATGGAGTATGCGCGGTGTGTTATGCATAGTGGTTTTACTCTCACAGACGGTCTGCAGCGCATCATTCTTAGACTTCTTCAGGAATCGGCAATGGGCTGTGGCCTGCTGCGCCAACTGTTTCTTCCATCCGGGGTCATTGAGGACAAAATGTCTACTGCGATGGTGTTGTCGCAAATGGGAGCAGAGTACAGGCAACTAGGTGTTGAAATGCTTGCGAGACTGGGGGAAAGCGCGTTAGTTGTCCAACTGCTGTTAGCAGATAAACGACCACTGGACGCGGCGGTATATGTTTTTGAGGGTGATTTCTGCTTGAATAAATGGTTTGACAAGATGTTTTTTGCTTCACAAATTATGAATGATATTTTTCAGTCCGCCATGGAGGCTGTGATTGATGAGGAACAGACTGCCAAGGACGAGTTGAGGACCAATCAGCCTAGGTCTTTTGAGTTTATGACAGTTTATGCAATTTTTATGAACAGTCTCATGCAACAGCCACAGCCACTGATAAAGGAGATGTTGCCAGCAAATTTTTTATCAGTGAGAGCAAAGTACATGCAGTTACTGTCAAAAGTTTCGAGAGAGTGACGGCAGGGGCAGTGCATGGTAAACGAATATATATTTATATACCCAAAGTAGTGGGAGAAAAAAGAGAATACATATTAACAATATATATATGTGTGTGTTTGCATGTGTAATTTGCATTTTTTTTTTTTTTTTTTTTTTTGGGGGGGGGTGGTGGTTGCTTTTTGGCTTGTTAATATATAAACTTTAAACACCATTGGAAGGAATTTAGCAAAGGAACTTAACTTTGCACGACACTGATAGGTAAAGTGGAACTATACACTATAAGGGTCTGGCAAAAAGGCGTTGAATCAAGAAGGAAAATAATTAAGCAAAAAACACACACATACACACACATATATATATATATATATATATTGTAGTAAATATTTAAAGAAAGGCAAGTGAGTATAACAAACGCAAGGGGAATAAAATCAAGACTTAAAATGTCTGAAGGAAATGTTTCTACTACGGTGCCACATCCCCCTATATCAACGTGGCACTCCGCGACGTCGGCAGCGGCAGTAGGCAGGAACTTTGAGGGAGGCGAGATGCTGCCGGAGCGGTTGTCGTCATCGGCGCTAAACGCTGCTGCGCAAATTGCCATGCAGTCGGCTGAAGACCGCGCGATGGCTAGTTTTGGTGACGGCTATCACCGAATACTTGAGGCAATTGGTGAACCCGGCTATCGCTCCATCAAGGCGCTTTTTTTTGGAGAGGACGGGCCACCAGCTAACACCATACCACCGATCACGGTGTCTTTTGAGTTATTTGAGGCGGTGCAAAACCGCGTTAATAAAACAAAAGCGGCGCTGGAACGCACAAAGGAGGATCTGCACTCTCGTAATCAGCAGTTTGCTCTTTTACAGGGGCAGTATGAGCAACTGCAGGGGGCATACAATATGCTTGAAATGCGGTGTGATGAAATGGAACGAAAGAACACACAACTGCATCAGGATATTGCTAAGCAAAATGTTATGGAGGATCAGCTACGGCAGCAAATTCTTCGCTTGAAGACCGAAGTCGGGGCTGTTGAGGAAAAGATGTTAAAACGGGACGAGGAGGTGCAGGTATTGCATCAACGCGTGGCTGAGGGGCTAGTGGCATTGTCCCAAAAGGAAACTATCATTGCTAATCTTAGGCGACAACTTGGGTGCGGTGGACTCCTTAAGCATAACACCGTTTTTGGAAAGTCTGGTGGGGAGGGAACCGAGTACAGCGGGGAGCTGCTTGAGCGCATCGCTGCTGACGTTGAGGGGCGCTCTGTGGAGTCGCAGCTACGGCTATATAATTTGGAATTGGAAGCAAAGGTCAGGGGTGTTACGGAGGAGAAGAAGTACATATTAATGCGTCACACAATGTATCGCAAGTATGTTCAGTCTGTTACTGAGGCATACGAGGCGTTATGTATGTCAAAAGAGGATGCTGTGAACTCACATGTGTGTGAGGCAATTTATTTGGCGACTGATGTTGGTTTGAGTGTTTCACCTGAAGCAAATTCATTTTCTGGCTTGGTTGGAGGCGGTAAGGGTAGCAAAAGTTTGCATGACTCACAGGGTCTTTTTTTTCCTTCCTCACACAATGTACGAGAAGATGGATATAATAAACACGATAAGAGCTTTGCGGATAGTAACGCCTGCAGCATCAACAGCACGACAGAGAAAGGAGCTAAAAACCCACTTAACGATACGTCTCTGGAGGGGAAAATTGCCTTTGAAGAGCAACTGCATGGTTCAACATGCACACACAAATATTTTTCATCGATGCATGTGACGTCAGCAAGCGATTCCAGCAGTAGGGAGGATGAGATGCCAATGTCTTTAGCGCCAGAATCAGCGAGTAGCTGCGATTCCTCGAGGTATAAGGACACCCTGAATTTGAAGGAACACACAGTGAGGGAGCGCACTCCGAAAAGTCGACAACACTCCAACAGAAACTCGCCAAGGCGTTCCTGGCGCAAAGTGTCAAACCCATTGTCTAGCTTTCAGCGAGACACAAGGAGCGCCTCCCCGCCACGGGAAAAGGGATCACAAAGGGATCGGTACAGTAACAGACGCTCGGGCGAGAGCTCACCGACATCTGCAGGCAAACCAGGCGCCGGGCGACACCACAAGCAGAGCTCACAAAGCCTAGCAAGGTCGTCGCTGTTAGCCACGCGTGGTGGGGAACATTTGGGTAATTCAATGCCTTCTTCACGTCAGGGAACACCACAAAACCGGTCGAAAAGATTCAGTCAAAAGAAAAATGTCTTGCCTGGTCCATTTCCCGTGGCACTACCAACATTTGAACAGCAGTTTGGCGAATCGAATGCTAATGCAAACTGTGGCTCTTTTATCATAACTGCTTCTTGCGAACAAAGCCGTTCGGGGCGTCTTAGTCAAAGAAAAACTGAAAGCGGTCATGCAGGCACGTTTTTTGCTCAAAAAAATGTTTTTTCGCTTGCTAAAAAATACGCTGAACTGCACGCGGCACTTTTTGATCTTAAAAAGCTTTTTGCATCGCTGGGAGAGAAGGAACAGGCGAAGAGCGTGGGTTCTGCAGCATTTAACCCAGATGAAAACGCTGGAAGTATTGCATTGCAAGCAGATTACATAGCAGACACTGTTGCCGCAGATACTGAGTTACTTTTGAATCTTTTGCGGCGGTTACAGCGAGTCATGCAAAATGATAAACAAGCACGTTTGGGAAATACACTATCTACATCCACTATACAGGACATCATTAAGAATTCAGTAAACGCAGAGCAGCCAAAAGAAAAGTCTCATTTGTTGGATTTGTCAGAAAACAAGGACCCTAAAGTAGGCCGTTTTAAGAGACACATTGCGCAGACATCTCTTGGCTGTTCTCCACCTGAAGCAACAACTGCGGATAGGCGGGAGACAGTAATAAACCACAACGCTGTTGAGAGACCCCACGCTCCAGATAGGCGCAGGGTATCAGGGAAGCAAACTTCCACTGACATGTGCAAGGTGTCGGAGGGTTTGCCTGAAGCGGAGGGGTCTAATAAGTCCACCAAATCTGAAGGTTTTGGGAATAATTCTGCACCACAGGCTGGCACTGAAAGTGGGGATAAGGGGGTGGCTGACGCCAATGGTTTCCGAAACTCAACTCCCTACAGCCGTTCTAACACCTTGGGCGACGGGGAGAATGCGGAAACTGGTGAGCCGTCACATAAGGCGGTATCACAAAGTGGAGAAAATGCTGTTTTGGAACGACCTTTTGTAGAAGGCCTTACTGCCAAGAAGAAATTGGCGACCGGCAAATCTGATCTTTTGTCGCTCCCTGGACGTTATAGAGTTGGGCGTGTCAAGCCGCAGACACATCCATTGTCTTTAAAAGAGCGATCTGCTAGTCAACATGGGCTTTCTGCTGGTCACCATATACAAGAGAAAAGCCTTCAAAAGAGAGGAAAGCAGCAGAAGGAATCACCAAAAAATTATTGTGCAAAAAAAAAAGCAGGTGGTTTAATTTTGCCAAAGATTTCTTTTGGTTATGCCGGTATTCCTGGTTCTGGGGAGGTGATGCAGAGTCATACGGATGATGTAACTCCTTTGCCAGGAGTTAGTAGTCCATCTAAGAAAACTGGTGATTACGTGACTAGTCATGTGAGGCGTGCGCCACAGCGTAAGACGTGGAACGCTGCGGTGGTTCGCCTTGACTGCAATGATATGCTGGGCTTTAAGGTGGAGAAACCGTCGTATCTCCCTCGCCGCTTTCTCAATATACCGTTGCTACCTACGTCTACCTCACAGATCCCCTATATGCAAGGTATGTCGCCTGATGGTTGCAAAAATTTTGAAGAGCCGCACAAATTAACAAATGATGCTCATTTGGACTTGGTTGTTGATACCATGCGTTGTGGTAGTTATGTGAGCGCAAACCCTGTTCCTCCCCCACATGACACTTCGCATTATTTTGGCTGGTTGCGACACCTAGAACAAAATCGAACCGTGCATAAAAATCAGACTGAAGATGCTGATAAGGGTTTTGCACCAAGTGCCAATACAACACAACTACGAACAGTAGAGGCCACGAGCCCTCCGTTTATTTCAGTGCTACCTTCCAGGTTTTGCTCCTCTTCACCGCTGATGGAAAAACGGGAGATTGAACAAGGAGTTGCGAATAAAAATTCCACGTGTTTGGCGCAGCAGCAGTTTCATCCATCTGATTTACCTTTTTGTGGTAGCTTAGACAAGGACTTATGCCGTTCCAGGAGTTTTTTTCAGACCAAGCATTTGTTTACAAAAAATGAGGGAGCAGAGAGATTGGTGCCACCTGTATTGGGCCTTCTGAGCGAAAAAGAACGCATAATGGTTCATATTTTGCGACGTAATCCGGTTATGCGGCGGCGTCATTATTTCTCCAGAGCGATGTTGCGTCGCTCACCAAAACGGGGTTTAAATTTTTCTTTACTGCGAAATAACTCCAGAAGTTGTAGAATGCATGCTTTGCCAACAACTCCCGTGGGTCATTTTTTACACGACAGCATAAAATTAGACTTCACCCATGGCAGAGATGACCGTAAAAAAAGTGACAAAACTACTGGATTGGGCATTGGTTTACAGCGGCGCATTGACATAATGTCGCGTTTTTATGGACGGGCAAAGTACGCTAAACGTCTTCCACGAGACTTGTTATTTGCCAAGCGATGTATTTTTATTCCACTTAAATATGGCGAACAAAAACGCGAGTTTGTGCCGATTTTAATTAAAAGCTTGGGTGGACATTATCCACAAAATTTTTGGAGTAGGAATTAATGTATATGTATCTGTTTACCTATCCGTATCTATATCTTTATTTATTTATCTATCTATCTATATCTATCTATATATATATATATATATATATATATATATATATATATCTGTTTATCTATGTATATTTTTTATTTGTACTTGTGTGTGTATGCGTATCTATATGTTTTTACGTTTTTTTGTTTTTTTGTTGTTGTTTTTTTCAGAAACAATTTTTCTTTTTTAATTTTATGTTAAACTTTTTAAAGATATGAAAAATAGAGTCTGAAAATTTAAACAAGAACAACAACAAAAAAGAATTTAAAAACGTAAGGAGTTTTTTTTTTTAACAGTTGTATTGCTTTACTTTTATACGACCCTTTTTTTTTTTTTTGGATTTTTTCTTTACAGTAATGAGATATGTTTTTTGCGCGTTTGTTCTTGAAACCCCTAAAATTATTATTATTATTATTATTTTATGTTTTTGTGTGTGTAACATAAATGCAGGGTCTGCAGCGTTTAAATAATAAAGTTGTTATATATATATAGATAGTAAAATATAGGAAAAAAAAAAAAAAAAAAGAATAAAGTAATTATATTAAGTGGGAAGACAACTGTTTTCTGTTTTTAAAATTTTTAAATATTTTTAATAGTTACGTGCGTAGAGAGATACTGTTTCATGTGTATTTGGGCATAATGAACACCGATGAAGTTTACCGTGACAAAGAGTCAATTAAAAGTTTTTCGCAACTATGGGGTCGTCGTTCAGTGCTGCTGGCATTGTCCCCGAACACACCGCCGCCGCTGCAGCAGCAGCTTTTAAAACGCCGCGACATAAACCTACCCTGCCAGCAAAAACGGTCTTGGCGCGGTGATTACCATTACCAGCACCACCACCATCTTCTTTCTTTCCCCCGCGGCGCAGGACAAACTGCACGGACGGCGCCGGTCTCGCCTGTGCGGTCTCGAGCCCGTGCGGAAACCCCGCGGCGGCAACTCACGCCAACTCCAGTCGGGCTTAGCGGCCGGACGTCAGCGGTGAAGGGGAGCGTAATCTGCGGGACAAATTTTGGCACACGGCCTTCTTGTGGATTGTCTGCGGTGGTCGACGGAGTTGGAAGAACAGGGGTGTGTGCCGCAGAGGAGTTTTGCAGGGACGATCACAACGAGGTGGAGGGGGAGGAGGAAAGTGACATGAAAAAGGACGGAGGGATTGAAGCGAGTTTGACGCTAAACAGCCGCTGTGTTTCATTCTCCTTCACAAGCGGGGTTTCTTCGCGTCAGCAGTCAAGGACCCGCTTGTCATCATCTTCTCCGCCGCCACGGGCGACAGTAATACCGTCGAGCTTTCCGTGTATTTACTTTTCCGACAATGAAGAGGTAGAAGAGGGGTGCGGTGGTGTTGCTGGTTGTCAGGCATCAGCACCAAGCACGCTGACTCCGGCATTGGACCATGGGTCAACCGCTTTAAACAGTCTTTTTGAGGAGGTTTCTGGCGTTGATTCGTTTTTGTCGCAAACGGTCAGTGATGTGACTGAAAAAGCGAAGAGTACGAATGAGGAAAGGAATGAGAATGAACTTATGGAGGTTGCAGTAGGGAATAGAGGGAGCATACCCTTGACGTCTGTCGCCGTTATTCAGACCTTGGGTGCCGCAAAATTTGATACTGTTGTTTTTTCTGGACTTCCCGTTGAAAGGGGGCATTTACTGCCAGGTTCAGCTTGCGCAAAACGTGAGCGGTCTGTCCCGTTGTCACCATCAAGAGCGTCGTATGTGATATGTGGCAGAGCATCTTCTTCTTGTCGTTACGACTTGGCAGCCACTTCCTCTGCTGACTCAGAGGCGAGGACGAAGGATGACGATGTAGTGGCTGAAGCGAGGCGACAAAAAAAAGATCATGGTCTTTTTTTGCAGCCATTGCAAGGGTCACTGCGTTCTGCAAGCATGACTGGAGCTCGAGAGTCTGCTATGCATATCTCATGCGATGATGTGTCGCTCTCCACGCTGCAGCCATCAGTTGCCGTGGCACACAGTGGAGGGTCATTGCTGCTTGCTGGCGATCTGGCTCAATCTTTGGGGCAGCGATGTTTATCTGCTGCTACAGAAGAGGAACCGTTTGTTTCCTTGGTGGTAGATGTCCGCTGTGGCGACAACGCTGATACTGCCGTGTCTGTTGCACCACTAACCGATTTTTTTGATGTTCAAACTGATTGGGGGATGCGTGACGGGCGCTCTGCTGACAATGGACAGGACTATCCGGTTGCCGACACTTCATTTTGTTTAGATTTGCGTGACAGTGGAACTGCAAAAACGGCTATGGTAGATGCTAAGTGCGACATGGAAAGCGGCTTGGTTACTACGCGGCCCTTGTGCCGCCCTAGTGATGAACTGGTGGCGTTGATTGACTCTGCCAGGAGTGATTTGCGCCATGCAAGTGAACAGCTTTTTAAATCTTTTAACTTTCGACAGCTTGCGTCATCTGATATTGGTGGTACTTCTTTTAAGAGTAATAAGAAGAGGGAAAGAAGCAATGATAACACCACCGAAGATGACAACAACAGCAACAGTAATATTAATAGTACTAGCAACAATAATAAGAGTAATAGCAATGGCAAAAGTTTGAACGATGAAGGTATCTGCGATGGCGCTGGGGGCAGTTTGGTGCGAGAGTCGACTTTGTTGAGCTTTTGTCACTCACCGGAGGTGCGGAGGGGTAATAGCAACGGAAGATTGTGGGTGCCACCGGAGACAGCCATTCTGCGACGCGAGTTGGCGGCAAACGCCGGCCGCATTATGCGTCGGTTGCGCGGCTACGATAGCACTGACACCGGGGTTGTTTCAATGGCTCTTGTTTCTTCTGTTCTTTTGGATGTGCTGGCCGGCAACAGTATCGACAAGAATGGCGGCGGCGCTGATGCCGCTGTCGGTGTCGCCAGTGCGCTGCCAGCAGGCCGTGGCGCATGGCGGGAGGCCCGTGTGGCTGAGGAGGATGCGATACGCATGTACGTGAGTCTCTGGCGTTGCTTTCGCGAGTTTTTTGGCGAGCGCAGTGCCGCAAAGCGTCTTGGCGTTTTGGACAGTGAGGGTTACGGCGGCGGTGGTAACAGTGTTGATGCTGGTAGCAGTGAAAAGGGTGCTTGTGAGAGTTTGGCTGGGAGGGTTTCTTGCTTCCGTCCATGGGCGACATGTTTTCCACGCTTGCTGCAGCAGTTGTGTCCGCTGGTGCGTCAGCCACCTCCTTTGGACACGCGTGTAAAATACGATGTGTTTGTCGCAAGTCTCACGGAGCTGCGGTGAGTCTTATATTGATGAATGCCATTTTATTTTTACGGCATCTTTTTTACACATACAAAATAAATAGATAAATAAATATACATATTTATATATTTATAGATATAGATATGTTGATTTTTTATTTATACTAAATGTGTTTTCTATTATTATTATTATTATTATTACAAGTTTTCCTACATTTTTTAGAGCATGGTATTAGACTTTGTAGCGAAAAAAAAGCAAAAGAAAAAAAGAATAGACACTAAAAAATCTAACTAGAGTTTTATTATTATTATTATATATCTATGTTTTTTTTAGATCTTTTTTTTTTTTTTTTGTTATCTTTTTTTAAGTTTTACAAATATATATATATATATATATATATATTTATTTATTTATTTTTTTATATATGTTTCTAGTTATTATCATTATTCTAAATTTTGGCGGCAATACCACGTTCAATAGTAGAGGTTTTGAAAGAAATAAAAAACTGGTGGTAAAAAAAAACCATATGTCAATATATATATATATATATATATATATATATATATATGGTCTATATGTAGTATTAATAGNTACGGTGATTGTCAATTTTGATATTTGAGCCTTTTTGTTAACTTACTCTTTCAAAAAAAAATTATTATTTTATATATATATATATGTTTTTTTTTTTTTTTTTTTTTTTTTTTTTTTATTTTTAAAAATTTTTTTTTTTTTTTTTTTTTTTTTTTTTTTTTTTTTTTTTTTTTTTTTTTTGGTGTTTTTTTGTTCTTGCAGAGTTTAGAGCAAATGAGTAGTAGGTGGACCGCATCGTGCATGGAGACCAAATGCGGGGTTAAGTTTGACCTATCCAAGGAATCAGCGGAGTTAAATCAATATTGGTACTCGCCGCAGACCATTGATGCCCTTTTAAGCGAGGTGTGTCATCACGCGACGGCATGTGCGTTTTTGTCGACACCATCATTGTATTTTGCGCTGCTTTCCAAGAGTGACAACAGTGATTGCCGAGGCTCCGATTGCGACTATGCACCTAGACTGTGCTCTGACAGTCGTCTTTTTGAGTTTGACAGGCAATGGGAAAAGTGCCCAGGTTTTGTGCATTACGACTTTCGCAAGCCCGAGCATGTTCCGGTGCAGTATTTTGCTGCCTTTGACTATGTCTTGGCTGATCCACCATTTATAACTGAGAGTGTTTGGGCTGCGTATATAGAGACAACAAAGCTATTGCTTCGACCAGGCGGGAAGATGTTGTTTACCACCATACTGGAGAACCACACAATGTTGGAGGGCCTTCTTGACGCTCCGCTTTTTATTGCTCCGTTTTGTCCAGCCATTGTTAACTTGACATATCAGTACGTATGTTTCACAAACTACAGGGCGACGCGGATTACACAACCAAATTCGGAGCTGCCGCCATGCGATCCGGAGATAGTGGCGGCAGTACAAACGGCGAATGACCTGCGCGAGTCTGAACAGGAGTTTGTCGCGCAAATGCGGCGGCGGAACAGAGACGGTGAGCAGCCGCTGCCGACGGAGTGCCACAAGACCGCCCCGGGCGTCGCTGTTGCGGGGGAACTGTCGGTGTCTGCCATGAAGTGGCGTTACGTCCCGCCAGGGCTGACGATGTACGCGGGCAACGGCGAGGGCCCGCCTGTGGAGAATGACAATAACGACGAGGACTACGGCGATGCCTACCGCGATGTTGAGACACTGCGACGGATGTTGGAGGAGTTTAAGCAGCGCATTGACCGTTTGCAGAGGCATCTTGACATGCTACTAAAGTTGCAGCAGAGGCGCTCCAAAAGTGGAGAATCGGCAGAGACGTCCGCAGCTGACGCTGCAATTCTAACGGCAAGGGAACAGTTTGCCGCGACGTTGGAGGAAATGTGTGGTATCATTAAAGGCGTCGTGGCGATTGATGAGCGTGTGACGGCGAGTGGAGGCCCCGTGGGGGTTAATCACATCCTTGCCATGAAGGACTGTGTGGAGGTCTACGCCGCAGTTCCGCTGCGGAAACAGGACTTGAGCGAACTTGCGGCAGACGCAACGCGGAAATACAAGTCGCCAGTTTTTAACAGGATGAAAGAACTTCTGCAGTGGATGAAAGAAATAAAGAAAGAGAAAAAGGGTAAAGAAATGGCGGTGACTGATAACGCTGCGCGCGATGATTACGGGCAATAACTTATTAACATTTGAAAAAAAATCACATTTGCGAGTAGTACAGCACACACACCCACACACACACAGTACCGAGTGCAGAAAATATATTGTAGCAGTTTATACGCTTTGCGCAGAATTATTTGTTTAATTATGAAAATTTGGGTTTTAGCATGTATTTTTTTTTTTTTTTTTTGTTATTGTGTTTGTGTGTGTGGTTTTTGTGGAAATTGTTAATTTGGACTTACATTTATTACTCTATTGCTGGTAAAGCTGCTAAATTGAGAGTTGTGATGTTAACTCTACAGTGGAAGCAAACAGAGGTAACAGGCTAATTTGACAAGATTCTGTTTTTTATGACTGTGATAATTGTTTGTAGATAAAACTATTTAATAACTTATCTATTAAATAATAATGTTTTTTACTTGTGAGTTTTTTGTATTTAATGCCCTATTACTATTATTATTATGATTTTGGTAGAGGAAGGGAGTGACTGCGATAACGATTTATTTTTAGTGGCATTTTTTTTTTTAATTATTTTAACACTTTTTGTTTGCTTGTTTTGTAAGTGGATCTTTCATCCTTTTTACAAAGACAACAACAACAACAACAAAAAAAAAAGAAACAACAAGAGAGGCTACACACGTACAAGAAGCAAAGCAACGACAACAGAGTACAACAGCAGTATTTTTAGAAACACACACACATATATATATATATATATAAGAAAAACGACAACTGCGTGTCGCATGTATTCATTGGAGTTTGTAAGTGGACGCCCGAGTGGCAGCTCGCAGTACTACTCGCTTGTTGTCCGTGAGCCATACATGGTTGGCAGGGCTCGTGGGTCGGACATTATGTTAGACTGTGACGACATTGCGGAGAAACATGCGTTACTTAGTGTGATGCGTGAAAGCCAGGCACTGGAGGATCAACAGCGGCGGTTGGTTAGAGGCAAAATGAGTACAAGCCATGTAGATAATGTGGAGGACATGGATGGTCTTGACGGTGGTGTCCTCGGGAGTTTTCTCAACAGCGCGCGTGATGATACAGACGGGGTGGTGGCATGGAACACTCCAGATACAAATTCCACTTTGTATGCTGAGAGCGGGGAGAATGATGAGTATGGCAGCGATGGCGATATTCACACGAGGGAGGAGGGGTTGCCACCGGAGAATTTGGGAAAAAGAGGTTTCTCCTCACTTTTGTTGCCCAAGACGGATGTACTGCGGGGAAATGACCCACTTGTGGTGTGTGTTGTAAAGCCCACAGGTGGGGGTGGTCGCGTCTTGGCAAACGAAACGGAGTTGATGGACAACCCTGTGTATCTTGCCGATGGTGCGCAGGTGCAGTTTGGCGACAAAATTCGTTTGCGTCTTTCTTTTCGTCCGCTTGTTGTCAGCATTGCACGGAACATTTTCACTAGCGACCGTGTGCGGGAGCTGGAGTTTATGTACCACAGCCTTGGTGCCACACTTACGCGCAGCTGTGGTCCCACGCGACATCTCGACATACCTAAACCAATTGGGATGCTGCACTGCGTGGAGGTAATCAGCGACGATGTGTGGTGTCTCATGGCGCTTGCAAATGGGTATTCAATCGTTCATCCGGGATATGTGCTTGAGTGGTTTGCAGCACTTGCACAAAGTGCCTCGTCTCCACTAAGCTTGCTACCACCACCAACGCGCTTTGAGGTGCCGATTCAATTTTGCTTTTCTGCGAAACCGCATGCGGCATTTTATCTCAGACCCGAGTCGGACATTTGCCCTTTTCCACTTTACGCGATTCCCACAACAGCAACGCTTAAGCGATCGCGTGATTCACTTTTTAGGGGCTTGAAGTTTTTTTTTCCGACAAACGCAGTGGAGCTCCGCTACAAGGCTGTGGTGCCGCTATGTGGCGGGGAGGTGCACTGTCCGGAGGACGCAATGAGTGTTGCGGCGGAGGCGTTGCGAAAAAAGGCTGACGACGATAGGGGTTATCACAACAGTAACGTTGGTTTTTGGAATAGAAACGACCGAAGAGCTAAGGGGAGTAGCGTGGTTAGCCACTACATTGTGGTGGACATTGCAATGGAGGACGCAATGCACTCTTTTGACGCTCGTGGTTTGGCGGCTGTGCAGCATATTTTAGACAGCACTGGTCGTCTTGGTGTTGTTTTTCTTGTTATTAGTGAGCGGAGTCTTTTTTACTCGCTTCTAACCAATAAGTTTACTGCATTTGAGGTTTCATGGCCTTTTGCGCCGGATGTAAGCGATTGCCAACAGCAACAAGGACAAGGCAACTCGAGTGCGAAATTGTGCGCAAAAAATCCGCAAAAGAATGTTAACCCTCACGCAATTGGGCAAAGCTGTGGTGTGTTTGACCCTCTTGACACCTTGGCTTCCACGAAAAATCTTGGGCGACCGCAGCGTCGTGTAATGGTTGAGCGCAGTGAGCAGGCAAGGTCTATTTCAAAAATGACGGGTGTTGCCGAGGCGGTAGTCCATCGTGCACGAGTTTTTTTTGCAAAAGAGCACTCAAAACTTGACATGGAGATTGCGGCAGTGCGGCGCGGTTGTTCACCTTCCGAACATAGCTTGGATCACGCGCGGGAGTGTAGCGTTCAGTCCAAGAACCACATTGATGGTCTGAATTTTCTACTCTCAGAAGGCGCGGAAAGTTTGGCCAACGCCAAGCACATTGTTTCTTGTTTGTTGGATTGCCGTGCTATTTTACGCAAAGCAAAGTGGATCATTGAGCGCGCGTGTTACACGGCACGGCGCATGCCACTTGCAGACTGCGCACGTTGCACCTTTGCCGATAGCGTCAGCTCGCATCAACGTTGGACTTCATTGAGCCGCTGCGCGCAGTGCCGCGTCACGTCGTTTGAAGGGGAGGAGCACCACGCAATCGGCGTTCGCCGCACGTCGTTGCCATCGTTGTCAACCTTGAAGTTGTGTACTCCAGGAAAAACAGGAAGGGTGGCAACAGCAACCCCGCGGCCCTCTAGCGTAACGCGGAGTGGAGGACCTTCTCGTCAGGTTCCTTTGAGCGCTCACTTGAAAGATGGTGGCGGTTGCAGCATTAAGAACAAAACTATGTTTTGTACACCAATTGCGTTAACTTCACGCGCTGCGAATAAAACCCCGGCGTCCACGCGAGTACGAGGACGAGTTAAGCGTGTACCAGGAGCTACTTTGTCGCATGACATTTATGATGCCGGGCCCGCATTGTCTACTCAGCGAGTCACAAATTCGGCGCGGAGGCCGTCGTCATTTGGTGTAGCATCGCGCAGGAAGTCGGGAGACAAGCAATGCTTATCGGCGATAAGGACGATGGTGGTACTGTGAGTTAAAAAAAAAAACAATATATACTTTGGAATTGCGCTAAGTGTTTGACATATGTATGTAGTACGCACAGTGGCACAACAGCTTCCTTTTGTGCTGTGGTGCTACTGTGTGTCTGCAAATTCCTAAGTGGCAAATATTTTTTTGCTTTAAATTTGGTAGTATATACTTGATATAGGTTTCTTGTAGAAAGGGTGAAAAGTGTTTATTACTTTTTGCTTTTAATAAATGGGCTTAAAGACTTGTTTGCTGTTTTACATATTTTATAGTTACATCTAAGAATGTACATAGTGTTGTTGTTATTATTACTGCCGTGGTTGGCTTAGGTTTTTTATCATTCTTGCGATGCTTGTTTGTTTGTTTTTTTACCAACAGTTTTTTTTTTTCTCTTTTTTTTTGTGCAATGCGTACCAGCTCAACGTGGTGGCTTTGGGTCTCATACACCCCCGTCTGGGGCAGAGCCAAAGAA
>JAWVMR010000102.1:13684-37099 GCA_036321205.1 Trypanosoma caninum | reverse complement strand
AAAAAAAAAAAAAAAAAGAAAGAAAGAAAACAAAAACAAAAACAAAAACAAAAACAAAAAACAAAAAAGAAAAAAAGAAAAAAGAAAAAAGAAAAAACAAAAGACTTTTGCTTATTATTTAATATACTTACTCTACCGCAATGGTCTCACTACCTCTCCTCTGTCAACCATTTTCTTTGTGTATAACGCTCACCAAATGCTTTTGTCAACGATCGCTGTTTGTGCTAAAGAAATCGCATCTCCGCTCAACATACTTGGCGCCAAACGCATTGACGTGCCGTTGATTTTGGTGCAGGTGGTGGCAATCTTGCTGATGTCAACATTGCTTAAACCGGAGAAATTCTCCAACGACGCAACTGTTTGCCCCCCCAAAGGATCTTCGTTGCGGCCAAAGTTGCCCTCCCAGGGGCTGGGCAGTGTGCGGTCGTACTCGCGACGAAGCACCGGGTGGCCAAGAACATTGCGGGCCTCAACAATTATTGCGTCGCGTGCATCGGCCTGCTGCTGATCCACCTGCTTCACACGCTTGTACTCCCTTTGCCAGCGCCGGTAGCTCGCGATGATCTCCTCCTGCGTCGCACCGCGCTGAACGCCAAGCACGTCGTAATAAGTGCCGTGCGTGGCGCGGTGCGGGTAGCGGCAGCGCCGCGGCAGGCAGATAAGAAAGTCAACGTTTTCTTCGCTCATCGCGCCCTTGTGGGGCGACACATTCTTTGAGTCATGCAGACTGCCAAAGCCAAAAAAACTCTCCATGCTTGAGGTTAAGCTAGAAAGCGAGTTGTCGCACAGATTAACACTGCCGCCGCAATCGTCATGCTGCTTGTGCATTTTTCCTCTGCGGCGGTTACCACCAGCCCCCCTCTTTGCGCACTGTGCTGTGTCAACTGCAGTGTGAAAAAACACTTCATTACAGCGCTTTACGTTGTTATTATTGTTATTATCATTATTTTTCTTGGCGCCGTAGCCTTCACGCTGAGTGTCAAAAAGTAAAATAAAATGCTTTGGAATATTCTCCACAGATACCGTCTCAAGCAGCTTGTTCTGCGTAAAGCTGTTTAGTTCAGAAAAATTATGGGCGTAACCGCAACGGTTGTCAAATGGACACTCAGCAGTCTCGTAAAAAGTACCACAAATGCGGGTTTTTTCGCCAGAGCGCGTCGACGGCGCTTTTGCGGGAGAAATTCTTGGGGCAGCAGCGACACCAAATGTTCCAGCGGCATCAGCAGTGCGGTAAATATCATCACTAAGCGCGAAATCCCTCTCAGCAACCGAAAGCGGCATAACTTACCTTCTTTTTTATTTTTCTTTTTCAAGTAGTTGTACTTCAGCCTTTATTGAAAGCTACCACAAACGCGCAAGTTTACGTATGTACGTACGTGTCTAACTTTTATTAAACAACCCTTTTTTTTTTTCTTTTTCTTTTTTTTTCTTAAGTTCACTTGTGCTGTTGTTAAAAAAAACAAGCAACAAACATGTACATTTATAATACAATAAATTACCAAAATAGTGTAAAAAAAAAAAAAAAAATTATTTATTCAAAAATATACACCTAATGTATATAAATTATTTGTACTTAAATAACATAAATATATTTTTCATGTATTTGTATGAAGTCTCAAAACGATTACACCCCCCAAAAAACCAAAAAGTCAAACCGTCATTGTTACCACATACGTACACTCACACCATTATTATTGTTATTATTATACATATACATATATATATATATATATATGCATTTGTTTATGCACTCGCCCCAGTGTTGGCACTTCTTTTCACTGCTACGGCGCCCAACAGCATACATACAGCTTTTTACAGACCACCTCTTGCAAATCCTAATATCACAAAAAAAAAAAAAAAAAAAAAAAAAAGATAAAAACAAAGCTATAGAAATTTATTCTTATTTTTATTTTTTACTTTTTTCTTTTTTTCTTTTTATTCTTTTAAAAATTAGTCCATAAAACGCACTACATTGTTCAACAACAATAAAAATACACGTACACCAAAACCCAAAATGATAATAAAAATAACTATTAAATATATATATATGTAGGTGTCCAGTATCATCACACTGGCAACTTCTATATTTTTCATTTTCCACCAGAGCTAACCACTAGACAGAGCATCACAATTTCTCTGCTATCTAATGTTTACTTTTTTAGGTCTTGATCTGGAACGTTCTTTTGCACGGATGACTTGAGCTCGGCAATAAGATCATCAGGAGTCTTCCCGCTATAACGCGCGCCCGGCTGCATGCGTTGCAGGTCTTTGTCCACGGCAAAGCGCTTGTTCAAAAACTTTTTCAGCATGTCAGCACGTGCCTTCTCCAGGTCGTCGCGAATACGGTCCTTGCGCTCCTTGTACGCCGCCGTCTCTCGTGCCATGCGTTCGGTGTCCATTCGCTTCAGCTCCGCCATCTCCTCCTGCGTGAGTGCCTTCTTGCGCTTGTCGAAGTCCTCCCGCACAACCTGCTCCCACGGACTGTTGTAGCCGAGGCCCTCCCTTCCAATGTTCTGGTCCTCCCGCGCGACCTTTTTCACCTGCTCCGGGTCGAGCTCCCAGAAGCGCCACTCATTCCACTTCTGCGCCGTCTCCAGCTCCCGCCACGTCACCTGCAGAATGTACTCGACAGGCCAGCCCCAGAAGTAGCGCTTCTCCAGCGTGCACCAGTCGTCCTGGCACTCCCTAATACCGTGGTTGATGCGCTTCACAAGCGTCATAGCTATGTTGTAGTACGTGGACTCCGGTGGAATATCCGACGATGTCAAAAACGCCTGCAGCTCCGCGGCTGCAGCAAGAAGTTTCGGCTTCCATAGAGGCTCCACCGCAACACCAGCCAATCCTGTTGTGGATTTTACAGGGAATGCACGTGGTATGTACTCATCACTAATGGTCAACAGTGCGGTTGTGCGACGCAGTGCCGCCAGCAAAGGGCTTGAGCGGCGCATAACTAGTTTTGATAACCACACTATTTTCCTATTTTGTTACTGCTATTATCAATTCTTATCCGTTTTCTTTTTCAGTTTTTATAGTCACCGTCGTCCACAATCTAAAAACGGTAACAACAAGCCTTACTTACACTATAATCAATAAAAAAAGCAAATACTAATTCCACCCTTTCCCTTTTTCTTTCTGGTTTAAATCTAATAAGCAGAATTAGTCTCTCCCCACCCACCCCACCCCCACCAAAAAATAAAAAGAGATTTTTGCAAGTTTAGTTTTTTTTCTATTTTTAAAGCAAAAGATATAAACTTTTTTTTTCTTTTTTTTTTTTTTAAAGATATAAACCGTATACAAACAACAAAAGGTTTACAAGATATCCCTTGCACACAAACAAACTATACAACCAAATGTAGAGCACAAACCCCCCACAAAAAAAAAAAAAAAATTTTTTTTATTGTTTCCTCACCCTTCTACACACACACGGACACCAATAGATAACTTCAATGCACAAAGAGCATCCGCAGTGCGATAATAATACACCCAAGCGCTACCCACAAAGAGAGTCTATCGCCAATAACACTACACTTGTATAAAAATTTACGATGCAATTCGCAATGGTCACGGTGAAATAATGTAGGACGGTATTGTCGCAGGTACGTCGCTGTGCAAATAACAAGAAGTAGCACGTACGAAGTAGTTTCAAGATTAAAAAACACGCTCATCCCTGTCTTTATTTTGTCCAGTCCTTTTCTATTCTTGTTGTTGCTTGCTAACCCACGGCTAACCACCTGTTGCACTATCAGACACACACAGATATACATACATATACAAAAAAAAATATATATATAAAACAAACTATGTACACACACACATATATATATATATATGCATATAAAAATGTAGACAAACTGTTTCAAAAAGCATACCCAACAAAAAAACACAAGGAACAAAAATAAACCAAAAAATAAAACAGGTTTCTCCTCCCTCCCTCAATAAAAAAAAAAAATGCTAGAGTAACAAACTCCTGTTAAAGTAACTAAAAAGACTTCCTTGTGCAAAAAAAAAAAAAAAAAAAAAAACACCATTATTATTATTTTTTTTTTTAAGCTTTGTACTATAAATGCAGCATGTAAAACGCATCACAAAAAGCTTGCATCAAACACAAACAAGAAGTTTGTATGATTTATTTCTCACCCCATACTTTACCAAAAGCAAAGACAAAATAATTATATAGGATTGCTTAACATAACTAAGCCAAAAAGTGAAAAATAATATTGGGTAACAAATCTAAAGTTTAAAAGTATAAGCAAAAAACAAACAAAAAAAAAAAAAAAAAAAAAAAAAAAAAAAAAAAAAAAAAAAAAAAAAAAAAAAAAAAAAAAAAAAAAAAAAACAATAACAATAACAATAACAATAACAATAACAATAACAACAACATTTGCAGACGTTTCATTGCGCCCTGCCACTTTGTGATACCTCGCGCCTGCAAGTAGGACATATGGTACTACGTGTTAACCATTTTATAATACAAGAGTGATGAAACACATGTCCACAACCAAGATCAAGAACCATGTCCTTTGAAAGCAATTTTTCAAGGCATATAGCACAAACTGCCTGATCGTCGTTCGACCGAGCCGCGTTTTTTGCGCTGCCGCTCTGTTTCTGAATATTGGCGTAAGAGACAGGTTTCATGGCGCGAAGCTTGTGCTGCGGAAGTCCGACAGACTTATTTCCAGTGTCAAGTTGCAATAGGTTTTCATACGAAAAGTCGCCAAGTTCCCATCCAATGTCTTCTACCCTTTGCGCAAGCCCTCCTCTGTAATCATTGGCAAGAGGAATTCGCCCCAAAAAGTTGGCTATAATGTCATACTCAACACTGCTGCGGTTTGCATGACGACGACGGTGAATAGGCTGAGCCCTTTCTCCCATTCTCTCCCCAGCCCCTGGAGATGGGCCACGTGAGTCCATTCCCACACTCAAGAGAAGACCACCGCTACTGCCGGCCTCACCAGAACCTCTGGGCTCACGCGACTGGTGTGTCGGCACGACTCCCGACCCCACAGAAGCAATGGCAAAAGACATTGCATTTTCCATCAAGTTCAGGGCGGGCGCAAATAAGGCCTCAGCCTGGCCATTATTAATCATGCTGCTCGCTAGGTCTGACAAAAAGGAAAAACCACTTCTCTGACCACTCGTTCGGTCGCGGCCCAGGTGGTGTTGCGTGACATTTTGTCCAGAGATTCGAGAATGAGAAGGAAGTTCAGTGTGCCTGCGAATAGTCGCTGACATTTGTCCACCTCCACTTTGAAATTCGTATTCTTGAAAAATCATCTCTTGTACACTTGTCGTGGGACGCGGAGTCCTTCGAGACTGTGAGCTTGGTGAATTCATAAAACGATAGGAGGTTTCCCGCATTCGCATAACCGCGTCAGGAACCCTGAAATCGTTCTCTGAAATAGGCCATTCCATAAACATGGTAGTTCGCACCGGCCCTGTATGAGAAAGCTGCTGTGGTTCTCGCTCAGAAATGTTTGGAGGAAGGGCATGCTCCCAGTCAATGCCATCATTAAAGTCGCTGAAGTCAATAGCATAATTGCGACGCGCGGCGTCCGCGCGACGTGCAGGCATCTCCCAAAAAATTGCTTTCCCCGTTTTTTTTTTTTTTTTTATTGTGCTTTTTGAGTTTTTCTCCTTTTTTTTTTTTTTCTTTATTATTTGATGTTTTCTCTATACAAGTGATTAACAAGAACAAAAATAAAAAAAAAAGGAAAAACAATAGAATACAATATACAAAACACAGGCAAAGAAATACATAACAAACAAAAAAGCAAACTAAAAACACCAAACAGTTTCAAACGTCAACAATAACACCATGTCTTGAGCCACCTTCTATAAGCCTAATTACATGCCAAAACTAAAAGACCTAACTGGTGCGTCTGGTAATGGCGGCGGAAGGCTTGAAGAACATGTGTCGTCAAGTGGCTGTACGGTTCGGCGATCTTCGTAGTGATGTGCCTCTCCATGACTACAATGGTCAACGATCGTCATGTCGTCTCCACCCTTTTGTTGGTACTCTTCAAGCTTTTGTTTTAACTCCAGCATTTCTGTCTGATACTGCTCCATGGTGGTGTAGGCTGTTTGCAGCTTTCTGTAAAGTTTTGCCTGTTGCTTCGACATGGCACTCCCGCTGGGCACCAAGCCCACAAGACGTTTGGTTAGCATTTCGGAATGTTCACGCAGTTTCTGCTCACTCACACGCAGCTCACGCAACTCACGTAGAAGATCCATATGTTTTGACACAGGTACTGTTTTTGTTTTAAGCATATTGTTTTCGTTTTGAAGACGTTCCACTACGAGCGTCATATTTTCCACAACAGACTCTAGCGCCTCCACCCGACCCCGTTGCTTAACTGTTCCAATGTGTTTTGCGTTTGCAGAGTCCACAGAAAGAATATCGTTAATGTGGCGCTCCATACGCCCAACTTTAAGCTGTAGTGCCTCACGCTCAAAGCGAAGATCAAGAATAAGATCATTCTTCTCCAACAGCTCCCGTTCCAAAGCTTCTCTGCCATTGACATTTTCAGTTTTTAAAGGCGTCGGTAATGACTGCAACCCTGGGAAAACCTGGGAGCGACAACTTAGTTCTGCTGTTAAGTTTAAGTTCTCCGCTGTAAGAACATCAATGCGCCGCTGCAGGTTCCGGACCTCTGTTTCTTTCTTGACATTAAGCTCCCACCTAAGAGACTCAATGACGCCCTCAAGATGGATAACTATACGCTTGTGAGAACGTATATCAATAGGAGATGCCATGTGTGCCGCGTCAACAAACTCTGGCTGGCAGAAGCAAATGTCCGCAATTTCCTTCTTGTAACGCTCTGCCTCAGTAACAACACCATCAAGCTTCATCAGACGCTTTTTTAGCTGCTCCACCTGCCGTTTTAATTTTTCGTTCTCTTCTTGCTGTTGCACCAGCTTACTCCCCAGATGCAAAGTAGGTTCCCGTGAAGATGGAGAAATATCCACAACAGAACCACTAACAGGCATGTTTCCAGTTTCTATCACGGTCTGCGTCTCTGTGTGCTTATGTTCCTTGAGGTGTTCTTGTCGCGCGACTGACTCTCGCGCAACTAAAAGCCTTTTCGTTTGAAACTCACGTCGAGCTTTCTGTAACGTTGCTCGGAGAGAACGATTATTATCACGTTCCTTTTGTAGCTGCTGACAAGCATCCTCCAAATCAGTTTCCAGACGTCGCACAGTAGCCCTTAAAGACGATATTTCGTGCGTATTGTCTCTTTGAGCTCGCTCAAGCTCTCGCCGGAGCGCTGCCGCTACATGTGGCTTTGCAAGAATGTTCTCACTATCATCGGAAGACAAACCGTAAGCACAATGCAAAGGCGAAGTCAAAGTGTCCTGCGGCAGCTTTAATTTTTTTTCAAGTTTCTCCTTTTCACTCTTTGCTGGAGGGTTTTGACCCGCTGTCACGCCCTTGTTAACGAAAAGTTGAACTCCTTCTTGCAAAGTATGTAAAACCTGCGTTCCCTTTTCGTGGCGGCCCGGCGCAACAGTTGACCGTGCGGAATAAAAAGCGGCCAGCTCGCCTTTGATGCGTAAAAGCTCTTCCTCCCGTTCCTGTAGCTTCTTGTGCAAATCATACGCAACCGCTTGTGCCTCCTCGTGTTTTTTAAGAGCCTCCTCCTCACGGCGTACCTTGTTCTCAAGCTCTTGTTGAATAGAGTTTAGCCGCTCTGTTACAACCTTGAGTTGTTCACTCGACTCCATTTGAATGACCCCCATTCTCTGCGCCAAAGCAAGTTCATGTTGCTGTTTCCGCAGAGATTCACCACGCTCCTGAGACTGTTCAAGTAACCTTTGTTTAAGTATTTTAGTTGCCATAATAAGCTTTTGATGTTGCTCTTCAATGCGCCGAATTTCTTCGTTAAGGCTTTTGTTCATTTCGACAAGATGCCGTGCTCGTTCCACATCGGCCTGCTGCATCACAACCTCCCCATGCAACGCATCAAGATGAGATCGCCATTGGCTAGTGTCAGCCTGAAGCCGGAGAACGTTCTGCCGCTCCTCCTCCAACTGAGCTTGTGTCTCAGACAACTGCTTCTCTACAAACGTCAACTGCAGTCGTAATTCTTGCTCCACCGCTGAAGTACCAGCCCCAATGACAGCAACATCTTTCAACACTCCACCTTGCTTTACCACAAACTGGCGAGCTTCATGCAGCTGCTGCTCCATAAGATCTCTTTCTTTTCTATATCGCTGCACCTCACAAGTAAGATTACACTCTCGTTGCCGCAGACTTTCTATGATGGCATTTTGATCATTAATGATACCAATAACTGAGGCTTCCGCATGCAATGTAACTTGAGGCACTTGCTGACCATTGCGTGAAGTTTGCTGGAGCAGTTGCTTCTGTGAATTACTTACCTGCTCATTTAATTGTGCTTCTAATAATATGTTTGTCGCCCGAGCCTCCTTCAGTTCTAACTTCAAACGCATCGTCTCCTTTGTTAGCAGCGTAAGCTGTTCAGCAACACCATCGGGCTGTGCCATGCCTGCCCCCAGTGTGGTGTTGAAAGTGTAGTTTTCTGCGACGCCACCGATAGCTTCGCGAAAACGTTCCAACATAACCTTATTATCTTTGAAAAGATGTTCATGCAGCTTCTCCATGCGTGCAGATTCCTCCAGCTGATACTCCAGATACTTTTGTCGCTCTGCAGTAAGCTGATCCTGAAGGTGTTGAATACACTCTTCCTTATTGCGCAACATTTCCTTAAGGCACTGACTGTTGTGCTCTGCTGTTCGCCGTATCACCTCCGCCTGCGCCTCGTGTGACCGTATTACTCGTTGCTGACGCTCCTCTGACTTCCGGCGTTCATCCTGCAATTGCTGCTGTGCATACTGCAAACGTTCTCTCAGGTTTACAGTCTCCTCTTTCAAAGACCCTGCTTCAGCACGAGCCCTGCGTGTTTCAGCTGTTTCCCCGTTAAGTTGTTTTTTAAGCAAACTGCATTCCTTTGCTAGCTCGGCCTGTTTATCCAGTGCCTGCCTATACTCACGAATGGCCGCGTCCGTGTCCGGGTCGTCTGTATCACGTGAACTAACTCCAGTTGGGTGTATTACAATTGCTGGTGATACCGCCTTCGCAAAAACCGTTTCTTTTAACTGTAGAAGTTTCTGCATAATATCACCATCGAACACGTCAACACCAGCCACTCGCAATTCCAGGCGAGCCAACTCTTCAGTCAGCTGCTTTGTGTGTATTTCAGCTCTTGTAAGCTTTTGTTGCATATATCTACAGTCTTCCTGCAACTCAGCAAGCTGCACATCCTTCTCTCGAACTGCCGAAAGAGACGTCAACAGCTTTGCATGAAGAACAGCAGCCTGCTCTTCACCCTCTGACGCCTTGCAAAGCT
The DNA here is from genome assembly GCA_036321205.1 of Trypanosoma caninum. Lineage (NCBI taxonomy): Eukaryota > Euglenozoa > Kinetoplastea > Trypanosomatida > Trypanosomatidae > Trypanosoma > Trypanosoma caninum. Next base: position 27,731 of record JAWVMR010000102.1, on the reverse strand, counting down.
CCAGTTGCTGTTGTAAAAGACTAATTGTTCCACTACTCTCAGCAAGCCTTGCTGCCATATCATTTTGCTGGGCCTGGGTGCGTTCAACATCAGCAACAACGCAAAGAAAACGCTGGTGCATCATTTCCATGCGGTGTGGAGAGACAATTCCTTTAATATTTCTATGCAGGCTACGAATGTAGTCCAGTACAGCCACCATTTGTATAACGTATGTCCGGTAAAGTCGAAATGCACTAAGTCTATAGGCCGTGGCCTCGTTAACGGCTACACGTAAATTTGCTTCTGTAGCACAAAGCTGTATTCTGGCACGTTTTGCACGAAGTAAAGCTAACTCACTCTGGCGACGCAACGCTGCGTGCTGTTGAATGGCTGCAGACACAAAATCACTAACTTTTCGTGAGCCCTCTGTTTCTCGAACCAAAAAAAGTTCCTGCTTTGTTGCTTCCAACTGAATTTCAATGCGCCTACACTCTCCTTGAATGTCTAGAGAGTGGTTTAAAAGACCCAAATTAATTGATTTAAGACGAGCAACATCATATTCTAGCTGTCGTACCTTGTTACTACTAACACCCTTTTCACAAGTAAGAGCTTGCAGCGGTTGCTCTTGCTCTTGCTCTTGCTCCTCCTTTTCTTTTTTCTCCACTCCTGGTAGGGAGGAAGTTAATAATGCTGGTTGCTCTTGCTGGTCACCTTGTTGCAGCTGCGAAACATGTTTGAGGTTGCAATTTTGGTTCTTATACCCATCGTCTTTATAAATATGCTCTCTTAACAGCGCCACTTCATCTCGCGCGTCCCCCAGTTCGGCCTCAAGTCTTGAGGCTTCTCGCTCTTTGTATTCAAGACGTCTCATGTAAAGATCACATTTTTGGCGCCATGTTGTGGCTTCAGCTTCCCATCTGACTGCCACGGAGGTATCACTAACAGAAGCATTTAATGTTTTTTGCTGCAAAGACCTAAAACTTTCCAACTCCACGCGTTGCTTAATCAACTCGACTTCCATTTCCTCTGTCAGCTTCCGTTGATTTTTTAGGTCTGCCCGCAAGAGGTAGAGTTCTTCCGTCCGTTCCATGATGCCATACACCTGCTGCAGCTGCAGAAGATACGCAGTATCCTCTTTTAAAAGCCTCCCTTGCAATGCACCGTCAACTCGGTGTCGCATCTCTTCAATTATGTCGTTTTCCATAGAAAGAGCAATCGCGGAGGACCGCGGGAGAACAAAGCCCGTAGACGTATTTTCCAATGCCTCCTTAAGAGACTTAAAGGTCGTATTCACGTAATCCCGCATTTCCCGCTCAGATCTTAACGTTTCCTCCTGCGTCTCCATTACGCGACGTAAACGCTGCACCAGTTTGCCCTCACGTTGTCTCAAAAGAACAATTTTCTGAAAGAGCTGTCGAGTGTTACCAGAATCGATGTGAGAAATGGACTCTTGTAGATCCGCTAGCGTATTGGTTTTTTCTTTCAGCTTCTCGTTAAGCTCCTCATTAATTTGCTGAAGAACCGATACCTGATTCCGAAGATCGTCTTGTGTTGCGCGCGACTCTGCCAGTTGCTCCGATGCTTTTGTCTCCATTGCACGGTGCTGTGCCATCTCGTTTCTGCAATCCTCAACTGATTTTTTTAGAGAAGCAATCAGTTCTTCCTTTAGCAACAACTGCTCCTCAAATGTCCGCAAAATTGAACCAGGAGGGGCATTTGGCAAAAAAGATTCATTTGATTTCTGCAAGTCATTCAGTACCGCCGACAATGCGGAGTTTCCGGAAGCAACAACAGAATTTCTAGTGGCATAAGGATGGGCATAAGAAAAAGGTGTAATGCTAGCGGGCCTTTCCGTGTTTAAAGTAACTACTTTTTTTTGAGAAGAAGCAAAGGGTTGTTGAGAAGATGCTGCCCCTAACATCTCAAAAACAACAGCGCGGTACTTGTCACGCTCACTCAACAACATATCCCTTTCGGTATTCACAGAAGCAAGCTGTTCACGCAATGCAGCTAGTGACGCCGCGTTATCTTTAATTGTAAACTCAGACTGCTCCAGAAGCTGGAGCGCGCTTTTGAGCTGAACACGCAACTGCGCCACGTCCGGTTGTGGTTCTTCTGACGTGTCAAGTAGCGACCGCGCAGTGATAAGATTAACGCGTTCCTGAAGAAGCTGGAGTGCAGTGACAGGTTCCTCGGCAGAACTATGGCCTGGTTTACCAAGTGCCTCTTGCAGCGCCTCCTTTAACCGATGTCTAACAAAATCATTGAAGTACTCCATTTCCTTTCGCCGCAGTTGTAGCTGCTGAAAATACTTTTTCTTGTAACTCTCTTCCCCCTCCTCTTCATCCAATCCTTTACCACCGTCATCACTACCAAAACCGCCAAAATCACCCATACCATCCTTTTGAGATTTCATTTTATTCAGCATACGTTCCAACTGGTGCAACTGCTCTTGCGAAAGACCCAACTCAAGACGAATTTTCGCATCTAGCAACGGCTGCAGACGGACCTTATCCATCCAATGTCGTCGCTCTTTTTCCAGCCAATCGACCTCATCCTTTAAAGTACGAACCTCCTCACGAAGTACCTCAACTTCGCTAAACACAACACCACCATTTGGACGGAGACGGTCAATTTCTTCTTGCGTAACGCCTATGCGAATACAAAGCTCACAAAGTGCTGCCGAAAAAGCCGTTAAATCATTCATTGCATTAAGCCTTTCCCTTAGCTGTGCGTTTTCGTCTTGAACAAGCTCTACAAAACGGTTGGACTCAGCCAACTCGTTTCTTAAACGACGAAGACCGTCGTCACCGCGTTCGTACTCCTTCAAAATACCTTGTATTTTGATATTATCAGCATCCCTTGCCTCTGCTTTGATCTCCATTTGTTGAAGCTCTGTTGACAGACGATCGTTTTCCAATTGAAGTTGGTGTAACCTTTCCCTAAGTTTTTTATTGACACTATGATAGGACACTGCCCCATTGTCGACAAAAGGCCTTTGTGACGAAGACGACAAACTAGACATGTTGTCCGACAACAAATCGTTTCCCTGCATGTCACTGGTATACTCCGTAAATTCATTTTGAAAACAACGCCTAGAAGATAATAGCTCCTTTAGGCGATTTTGCAAGGCGTTATTCTCTTCTTCCAGTACCTTTTTTTCTTGCTTAATCCCCTGAACGACTTCCTGCAAACGATTTTCCGCATCACGCTGCACACGCTCTAATTCCATTGTAAGATTTTGAACGCGCTGCTTCTCTTCCTCAACAATGTCTCGGTGGAGTTGCTGCAGTTCAGTCATGTCTCGCAGTGCGTCCGCCTCTCGTTTTTCACAGAGTTCTTCTGCAGCATCGCGTAACCGAATTGCTTCGCACATTTCTTGCTGAAGAGTTTGCACCTGCCTACGCAAACGATGAAGTTCATCCTTCTTGTCCTCTTCATTATCCTTCTCCATGCATTGATATCCACGCAAAATCTCATCTTTCTTTTTAATTTTTTCTATAAGCCTCTTGTGTCTAGAAACAAGGTGTTTATATTCAAGACGAAACTTTGCATCCTCTGCCAGAAGCCGTTCTTTTTCTGCCCTAAGAAGGTGAAGCGAGCGGCAAAGGTCGCTGTTTTCACGCCGCAAACATTCTATTTTGCGTTCCATCTCTTCGTGTTGCTTGGGAGTGTGCCAAGTATCATGTTTTTTACCCGCCAAAGTATCAAGTGCGGGCAGAAAATCATTCCTCTTCGCGCCCTGTTGATTCTTACCCATTAGAGTCACCAACTCACGAAGATCCTCGTTTTCTCTCCGCAGTAATTCGGCACGAGCACGAATGGCTTCCTCTGCATTATGCGCGTCTGTGACAAGACGCTGAAGATCCTTCTTTTTTTCGTCAAAAACCGTCAAACTGTAGCAGTATTCCGAGGCGATCAAACGAAGTAAACGTGTAAGAGGCAATGTATATTGTGGTTGAGAAAAGTGTTGATCATCATCACTCCACTGGGCTTTAGCTATTTTTTGAATCCACATACAGGCACCAGAAAAACCTTGTGTACGTTCCCACTCATCAAGCGGAAGAGCAGTAATAGCATCCCAGTCAATCAAATAACTCTCAATTGAAGATTTTAAAACCTCATCAGGTAAAATAAAGCTCATCAGACTATGTGTGAACAAAACTAAATATATATAAATATACCAACAAAGACTTTCCACTTAATACAAAATTACTGTCACTTAATGCTAGCCAAAAATGACAAATTAATTTAAAAAATTATATATATAATTTTTTGGTTAAGCTACTATGGGTATTAAACAAAACAACACATCTAAACTAACAATAGTAATAGAGCTTAAATAATAATAATAAAAAAGAAGTATCATTTTTTTTTTTTTTAATACGTACAAAAACATTGTCTTACATATGCAAATGCAATTATATAAAGTAATGAGTAAAACCCTTTAGCAAATTGCTTGCTATAAAATATATATGTTGAATTACCCCTAATAAAAAAAATTTTTTTTAACAAACAAAACGCAACATATGTATAATAAAAAGCTGTAATACATACATATATAATTAAAGATAGTAATATAAGTGATAGCAGATATTAACAACAATAAGAAACGCACAAAAAAAAAAAAAAAAAAAAAAAAAAAATCAAAATCTTTGCATCACAAACCAACAAATCACTATTTTCCAGTGGTGAGCTTTTACACACACACAAAAATAAAAAAAAAAGGCCGTCAAACACGCAAAATAAAATATACGCCAGAAATATAATAAAACCAAGCGCCGAGACAACGACTACTCTCATCTTTTTTTTTTTCTATAATATATATGTATTTGCTCAAGACATACAATCCCATTCTTTTTTGTAGAACACATTGCAATAATTTTATTAATCGTAGCCAATATATATATATATATATATATATATATATATATATATATATATATATATATTAATTCAGTTGAATAAATAAATTATCATTAGATTAGCTGTTTCCTTTTTTTTTTTTTTTTTTTTAAGCAAAAAAACACAAGAAAAACTGTAACATTAAAAAAAAAATGCAAGTATACATAATAATACATATACTTGTATTATGATTCTCTCTCTCTTTTTTTTTTAACATTCAGATTTTTCAGAGTTTTAAAATACAGAGTTCTTTGTGCTAAATTAATAAGGAATATCTGTACTAAAGAAAAACATAAAAAAAAAAATCCAAAAAACAAGTAACGCATTATTATTCAATCTGGCGTATTAACATTGTTGTTGTTTTATTTCATTGCATTTATCCGTACACAAATAACATAACTACAACACACGTTAATATATACGCATATATGGCAGCCTTATTTTCCCACTGGTAGTACTGTAGACATTTGCCCTTAAAAATAGTTTCACTTCTATTTATTATTATTTTTATTATTCAAGTAACCTAAAAATAACTTTTTTTTTTTTTTAACATATATATATATGTTATGTTTTTTTTTACCCTTTCATCTTTTCTTCAGTTTTTTTTTTTTTTTTATTTTTTTTTTTCAAAACATACCCGTCACAACAATTGGAAGTTGCACATGCACCGCTCTAAAATCCTTTTCTAATAGTATATACGCAAAAATATACTACAAATAGATATATATATATATATATATATATATATATATATATATATATATTATCAAAAAACATGGTCTACTAACAACGGCCACGTACGTTCCCTTAAAACAACAACACCACCACCAACAACAACTAAAAAAAAAAAAAAAAAAAACCTACCCTACATCAATAGTGTACAGCATTTCTGTTGTTTTTGCCAATGTGCTTTAAATTTAAAAACAAACAAACAAGATATAAAAGTTGACAACTACACAGCCAAAGGCACCAAATCACGATTAACACGTGCATGTTCACCGGGTTTCCAGACTTCAACATCCAAACGATACACGTTGATAAAATCACCGACATCAGTTTGAATGGGCCCGTACTTTAACATTGAACAGGAAGCAATAAATTGCGGGACAGTCATTGAGCTATCGCAAAGACTTCGAACAAGATCCATGAGAGCAGGAATGGTATTGTCTGTAGTTTCACCACCTTCATAATCCTCTACCAAAATACCATTTTGTTGATAGCCTCGAATGCAATCCGGTGTATTTTCAATAATCAATACTCTATCGAGAGGCCTTCGAAGCGCAGATAGATCCTTTTGATAGCCTGCATAACCAGTAAACCACTTGCTGTGGCGATATATACAATGACTTACCACCCTTTCCTTGTCAATATTCCGTATAATTGCCTGGGCATATGCACGAAGCCCTGCCGTCCACACAACCACTTCAACGCATTTCTCCTTACAAAGTTTAAAAAACTCATCTAGTCCAGGACGTGCGTAAAGAGGACCCTCTCGAGCATAAACCAATGTTTCGTCAAGATCCAATGCTAATGTTAACTTCCCACGAAATTTAGGCTCCTGTTCAGGCAGCACCCACTTACTGTTAAGCTCCTGATTCATTGAGGGAGCACGTTGACGGGTTCTTCGCGTTGCATGATGCTGATATTCCTGTTTAAAAGAAGCCCCACGAATTCTTTGGCGAGGTAATGCTGTCATATTTTATTCAAAAACCACCCACTTAACAACACCAATAATGATAGTTATAAATTAAAAATCAATATAGTTATATAATAATTCTTTATTTTTCTTTCGGGCACCGCTTCAAAAAAGTGACTATATACAAAGCTATTTGGCGGGATATATACACCTATAACCCTAAATTATTAAAATATACGGCTCAGCAATATTAAATATTAGTCGTACCTCCCAAAAGAAAAAGCAAAAAAATCAAATAATAAAGAAATCAATTTTTAAAATATATGCACGTGTATACGCCAGCATATGAGTATTCATAAAAACAAAGAATGCCTAATATTTTTAATTTATATTGTTCAAACGAGCACGTAAAATTACAACACAATAACTGCAGCAACGGTACGTGAAGTCAGGTTTCCCTCGGAAAAATATCCCAAAAACCCATCTGAAACAACAGCAAGAATACAAACAAACAAACAAAAAAAAAAAATGCCTCCCCCCCCCCCTCCCTTTGTTTCTCTTCCTACCAAGGGGGTTTCCTGGCAATAACCGCGCCCAAAAACCCACGACCGCAAAAAAGCCTCCACGGGCGCCGGGTGCGCCACCCCCGCCCCAAAGAAAACCCAGCCGCCCCTTTCCCCTTTTCCCCCCGAAAAAAAGGAAACACGCAATGCACGAGCGGCCCCCAACCCGTCTAGGCACGACATTCGCAACCCCTCCCCCCATCGGAAAGCGCGGGGGTTTTTCGTGTTCTGTGCGAGGGGGTGGGGGGTTGGAGCATCACGGGGCGGAGGGGTCAACAGGTTGGGGTCCAGCTTTCGTGGGGGCCGTCTTTTTTTTTTTTTTTTGTGGGGGCGTTGCGTTTTTTTTCTTGTATGTTTTTTTTTTTTTTTATGCTGTTGTTGCCTTTATCCTCGCATTTAAAACGGCAATACGTGTGCGGATATGTGTGTATGAATGGGTGTATTTTTGTTTAGCAAATGTCTTGTAAACAGGATCTAATTTCAGCTGCCATGAGAGAACGCATTGCACAGCTTGAAACCGAGTTGCAGCAATGCAAACATTCTCTTCGTGAAGCAGTTGAACAAAAGGGAAGACTTGAATGTAATATAGAAGCTTTGCAAGTAGAGGCTCATGACGTTGTTGCACAATGGGTTGCTAAAACCAGTGAGCTACAAACAAAATACGATGGTTCAGTTTCACAGATTGAACAATTACAAAGTGAGTTACTTGTATCGGAGAGTAAAAACACCGAGCTTAGAGGGGCATTAAAAGAAGCCGAGACAGCGAATTTTACTCAAGCTGAAGAGTTACAGCGTTTAAAAAAGAGTCAAGAGGAGTCCGTTTTTAGACTAGAAATTGCATACGGCTATTTTTCTTTACTTTTTCATCAAGTTGTTAATCTTGAAAATGTTGTGCAGCAGAAGGATTTGGAAATCAAGCAAAGTTTAGAACATGTAAAAAATTTATTAACCAATAAAAGTATGCTCACTGATGCTGTTGCCAAACATTGCGAAGAAAAGGTCCTTTTGGCAGCAACCTGTTCCGAGTTGAAATCACTTGTTGCCTTTTTGAAAGATGATGTTAGTCGTAGCCAGAAGACATTGGGGGTTCTGGTTTGTACAACGTCACTAGCTGAGGAGGAAAACTGTGCTCGAAGAGACATGATTTTGTTTTTTTTTGCATATTATTTTGATTTGCTGGTTGATTATGTGCGACACTACATGTTTTGTATTTTACTGGCCGAGAGTAAATGCAAAAGACTTGAAAACGATGTTTCTGCTTTGCGTAACGAAAACAGTTCTTTACATGAAGGCCTTGAGTTGACACACACACAGCTTTTGTCGATCAAAGAGGAATACGTTAGTGTCAAGGAAGATTTCCATAAACAAACACGTTTGTTGGAAGAAAACACTGCAGAATTTCAGGATTTTCAAATAACCCAAGGGCGTCTTTTGAAGTCTCTTCAGGAGAAACTGGAAGATTTGTCTTCAGAGTACCGTTTACTTAAGGTAGCCAAGGAGGATTTGGCAACGGAGTTTGGAACTATAAAGGAGTGCTACTCTGGATTGCTTCTTGAACATAATGATTTTAAGACATTCTCCCACAAACAACACGAGAACCTAAACACAACAATTGCTCTTTTAAGTAAAGAAAATGAGACTTTGAAAGGCGAATTTGAAATGCGTTTGCGAGATGTTTGTAATCAAAATATTAACTTGTGTCGCCTTGTGGAGTTTACCAGTGTAAATAGTTTGGTTCACGAGGAGCAAAACGAAAGAATGGCCTTGAAAACGCTTTGGCAGGAGGGATGTATTGGTTTATTGCTTACTTACAATGAGACAATATTGAATTTTTTGAAATTGTTTTACAAACAAAACGTGGATATTAAAGAAGAATTAAGACAAAGGGACAAAACTTTGAAGGCGAAAAAAAGTGAAATGGAGAATTTTTGCATTCATGTAGATGCACTTGAAAGGGAAATATTTTTGAAAAAGGAAGAGGTGGTGCGTTTGGAGTTTAATGTTTCACAATTATCTTCACAGTTAGAACTTTCTAAAAAGACTTGTGAAGATGCTGTAAATGACAACACATGGCTAAAGGAGCAGGTTGAAAGCATGCGGAGAGAATTGGGTGATTTGGACGAATTGCTTAATTCAAATCTTAATGATATGAGGGAAGAGAGCGAGCGGCAAACCATTGATTGTGAGAGGCTTATGAAAGATATTTCTCGATATGAGGAGCTTTTGCAACAATCTCAAGAAAAAATTGCCTTATTAAATGGGCGTTGCGCGGCACTTACTGCTGAGAATTTTGCACTTTTGAAAACTGTAACACTTACTGAGGAGGAGCTGTTAAGCACTAAGAAAGCGATGGAAAGCATGCATCAGCGCGAGATAATGCTCGTGGAACGGAAAACCGAATTAGAATTAAAGCTTCTTCAGTTTCAAAAAGAGCATGTCTTTGCAGATAGTCAAAAAGCTACGTTATTTGAGCATATACGAACTCAAGAAGCAAAATTACAGCTATTGAGTTTGTCCACTCGCCAGGAAATTGATGCGATGAAGATAAAGATGAATGGATTTATAGAAAAGTATGAGGAAGCCAGCGAGCGGGCATTTCTTCTTTCTAAACGTTTGCAAGAAACTGAAAACACTCATAAGAATTTGCAGGGGGCATATCAAAAAGCCAAAACAGCACTGGAGGAAGCAAAACAACGCTGTCGCGACGACACCGAAACGATACAGAAATTGCTTTCAGAACGCCAAACTCTTGAAAAAAAACTAGAAGATGTTTTGGAAAGATATAATTGCCTTTATGAAATGCTGAGGGATGCGAAAAAAGAAAATTTGGCGAGGGCTGGTGATGAAATGCACATGTTGTCTGATCTATGTTTTCAACAGGAAGTTGAGTTGCAGGAAATACGGCGTCAAAATATATTATTGAAGAGGGGTATTATGAAATTACCGGAATGCATTTCTACTGGCAGTCAGGCGGAACGTCCTGTTTTTGTAGAACGTCTTAATTTATCCGAGGGGCCTCTTCGTCGTCCAAAAAAACGCGCAGCTATAGATTTAGATGTTGAAAAATTAGAATAAAATATGAATTATATTTTTTATACAAAGAAAAATTTTTTTTAATAAAGTATTATTATTATTATTATTATTATTAGAGATGTCAAAGCCATTTAAAGAGCAAAAAAGTTTTTTTTTTTGTTTGTTGTTGTTTATTAATTTATTAACTACCTACATTTGCACGTGTATTTTTGCCTTTTATATATATATATATATATATATATATTTAAACAACTATTATTTATTTTGAGAATAATACAACAACAACAACAACGCATATGGATATGAGTTGTTAAAAAGATATGGAAATAAAAGATAAAGTCAATGATCCCTGCTTAAAGGCAAGTTTGGAACTGCAAAGCCTTTTGCGTAGCCATTTTAAACAAAGACAGCTATCAAAGCGGAAATTAAAGGATAAAATTTGCGATGCTGAACTAGAAGTGGAACGTCTCCGGCAAAGTGTCTTTACCTACGCTGAGGAATTGAAGGCCGAGCGCTTAAAGTATGAAGCTCTTCAATGCGCCAGAGATGATGATGAAAGACGTCATGCCTCAGCACTTTTACAACAAGAGAAAGCAGTTAAGGACAAAATCATAGCTCTTGATAAACAGGCCCAACTTCTTGGGATTAAGACGGAAGAATATGAACACCGGATGCAAAGTTTGCAGAAGCGTGAGGAGGAATTACTACAGCGTGAAAATGACTTAAAAACCAGACAAGCTTACTTTGAGGCTGGTATTTTGCCTGCGCAAAAACAAGCTGAGGCAGAGATGCTTCGCATGCAGCGTGCGCGGGAAAAGGCTGAGCAATTTCTTCATGAAGTCATGATTTCGTCGGAGGCTGCTGAACGTCGAAGATGTCATCTTGAAAATTTGTATAACTTTGAGATGAAATACATTGAGCTTGAGAAAGAGGAATCGGTGTGGCGGGCGCACGTCATGCGGGAAGAAATATATGCGTTTGCGCATATAATTTCCTCACGACTTGCACATGTGTCGATTGCTGAAACAAAAGCAACTGAGCGGTTGCGATTGGTTTCACAAGAGTTTTTGTCAAGAAAAGATACATTAGAACTTAGAGAAAAAGAGTTGAATTTGCGTTACCAGCGCGAGCAACAGGTCATAAAGGATGAAAAGGAGCGGATAAATGACATTAAAGAGGCCATGCGGCATGATTTTGCGGCTGTTTTGGAAAATTTGCGTCTTTTAGGGGATGACTCTTCTCTAGAGTCTGAGCAGCTGCAAGTTGACACTTTGAGAGGCATTGAAAAACTTCTTTTGACTTTTTAACAGAACTATCACCAAGGCTTGAGTGAAAATTTGTAGAGTACCGGTTATGTAGTAACTTTTTTTTAATTGTTGTTTATTATTTGTTGGTTTTATTGGATTAAACGCCCTTTTTTTTTTTTTTTTTTTTGATAAGGTAAAACTGTATTGAAGAAAATGTTTGTCATCGTTCTTTTTACGGATTGTTCTTATTTTTTATTCACACACATACATACTCTATAAATAAATAAATATTAGTTTTAGTTTTAGTTTATTATTTTTATTTTGGGGTGAGGGTGTCTTATGACATACCGGCGAAAATTACCTCCTGCGACTCAGCTGAATTATCTTTGCAGATTGCAACAGCTGTGTAATTTTACTGCTTTAGGGCTTTCTTTTCAGCTCCATAATGCCGAAGTGTTGCTTGAACAGTTAAAGGTAAATAATACTGCTACCTACGAGCAGTTCATGAAGAATGCTATACGTCAAGATTTTTTCCCTGCTAGGGTAGTAAGGGGCTCTACTGCAGTTTCTGGTTGTACTGTTACAGCTGATGCTCCGGCGTTTACTTTGCCTCTTCCAAAGTATTTTGTCAATCCTTTGGAGTGTGACCAAGATATTGATCAGCGTGTTTTTTACCACAAGTCCATGGTAAAGCTTCAGTCAGAGCCTTCCGAGACAAGCTACACACCACGATGTGGTTTGACTGGTTTGTTTTTTTCTAGAGAGGAGGTTGTTGACAATCTTCAGGCTGCCGCATTGGATCTAGGTTTTAGCTCGCCATTTTGGGTTCGAACGGACAATCCCGCTCTTGGAGACTTTCTTCAGCTTAAAGAAGGAAGTGAGGCAATTTGCATCAGTCTCACGGCTGATGTAACAAGCATAGAGAACGTGCAGTCTTTCTACACAAGCCTTTTGCACCCAAAACTGCAGCGTGCAGTTGGGTCTAAGGGTTTTGTCTTTGGGGACGATGTCCCGCTTGGAATGAATGCATTTTCTGGATTTGTTACAAAAAATCCTTTTGTGCAACGCATGCCTAATCGGGGTGTGTGGCTTTCTAAAGAACAGTTTTTTCAAAACAATTTAAAGCTAAAGAAAAAATGTGAATTTTTCAAAGACGCTTTTGTGCTTGTGGAGATTGAGCAATGGGAGATGCACAATGCCGACCAGCTAATTGTTCCTGGCAGGCTGGCGCTGCGTCGACCCGAATCTCGGAATGCTGATGGGTTATCTGTTTTTGTTTGACAATCATTACGCATAGAACACTAGGTAGAATTCATGAAAGTATGTGAGCACAAAGTGTTGACAACAACAACAAATGCAGATCAGATAGAAAGTTGTTGCTACATTATTATTATTATTTACTGTTTTTTTTTTTTTTTTTAATTAATATATAAACAAATAAAGATATGTATACATATGTATATATACGAAATGCCAATTTTACATATTTGTGTTTTTTGGGGTTTTGAGATAACTAACGCATATATACTGCATATGTTTATATTTATTCATATATATATTTTGCAAGTGAATCAAAAAAGAAAACTTGAACGGCAGTTTTAAAAATAGCACAAAACTACCAGTAAAAAACTTGCTGCTCTCGATGGCTGATGCTCTTACTGCAGCTGTTTTTGGTTATGCGGCTAGTCTCGTCTCTACAGTGGTTTTGTATCCCTATCGTGATTACACAAAGGTTTTTAGTATTCGCCCTGTTACTCGTGTAGACCCCATTCAATACTCACTTGTGCGCTATAAGGGTATGTTTTTGAATCCATCTCAACCATTGCTGCTTGCCCTACCGCTGGGTCTTCTTTATGGTGGTTTTGTTTTGGGGTCAGGTGGGGTTACGGGAGCACTTTGTTCCGGAACGCTTTACGGAATTGGCAAGGTTAGCGTCCAAACAATTTCTCGTCGAATTGGTGGCCCGCGTAGCAGGTACAATAAAGTAATATATAAATCCGTTTCTCATTGTGTTTTGGAGAGCATGAAGCAGTACGGTTTTTTTTCTTTTTTTTCTGGAGTTTCCGCAGCTGCTCTTATTTCCGCTTTGTGGCACGGTGCAGCATTGATGCAACTGCAACGCACCAGAAACAGCAGCTTTTTTGAAGCGTGGTGGAATGCTTTTCGTATTCATGCTTTTTTAACATTTGCCACCAACGCCATTCGGAATACTTTTCGCTCGGCCCTACACAATACTGAACGAGCTGGTGGTGTGCATAGCTTGTCATGTTTTGTATCGGGGGAAATTGCGCTATTTAAGGAGGCAGGGGGTGTTATGCTTGCCATGTTGCGAACAATGGGACTGCCTTTTTTTTTTGAGGGTGTGCTGCAAACAACTTTTAAGTCGTCAGTTCCCTTTGGGTTTGTGTTTGCCTTGTTTTGGTTACTTGGAGGCTCTCTATCTGCCTCTGGTAGCAGTGAAAACCATACTCGTCAACGACATTTTCACGCGCCGGTACGTCGCCTCCTATAGGCTGCTTATTATGTTTTTTTGATTGACGTTTATTTATTACTGTTGTTGTCATAAATTTCGAATAGTTTTGTTGTGTTAGTAGCACTTTGTTTATTTATTATTATTATTATTTATTTATTTAATAAATTTTTTTTTTTTTTTTTTTTTGGGGGGGGGGGGGGGGGGGGGGGGG
>JAWVMR010000101.1:34176-56000 GCA_036321205.1 Trypanosoma caninum | reverse complement strand
TATATATATATATATATATATATATGACAGAACAACCAAATCAACAACAACAAAAAAATAAATAAATAAAAATTCTCTCTTTTTTTTTTTTTTTGTTGGTAATCATCCCTTCCCCCCTCTTTATTTCCATATAATGTATATGTGTTCACGTAATAAATTTCTCTTTTTCTTTCTTTTTGCTTTTTTGTCTACTGTTTTTGTGGGGTGTAGGTAGAATGTATTTATATACGAGAAAAAAACTCCACAGCGCGATCCAAATCCCTCCCTCCCTCCCTTTTTTTTTTTTTTTTGTTTGCTTCCCTCACAACACACGTAGACATGCACGTACACGTACATGCTCTTTCCGGCTAGCGATTGCGCACAATATCTTTCAAGTCGTAGATGATGTCCTCGTGCCGAAGAACATACTTTAAGTTTGCCGACACACTGTAGCGAATAGGCGGAATTACACGCTGCTGATGCGACGTGTCCGCGACTTGTACCTGATCGTCACACTCACCAATAACTGCAGTCCCGGCCGGCGCGTAGGCATCGCTACCAAAACAATATCTGTGAGCAAACGCCACAAACATCATTTCAACACAAATAAGAAGATCTTGCAGACCACGCGAGACGCGGTCCTCTGACCAGTATTGCATTTTTGGTAGCACGTGCGTGGCCGCAAGAAGTTGAATAAGAATCCCCTGCCAAAATGAAAGAAAAATAACAACCTTGATGCATAAAAATTTCATAAACGAATCAGTTCCCTCCATAAACTCCTTTAATCCAGTGTAAAAATACACCAGCGCTGTAAAAGCAATTGTAATTGAAATGTTATACATCAATGTTGTCCAAAAATACCCCTTGCGAATATCTAATATGCTACCCATCTCGTTTTTGGCCGTTAAAATAATAACAATCAATGTTATCAGCGGTTTAACCAACATAAATTGAAAAAGACACAAACGACAATTTCGCAAAAATGTCGGAGTAACCTTTACTGGCTCCATCCAACAAAATGGAAAAAAGTGCGGTATCGGCGGCCGATCTCCCAACATAAGCGCTCGGTAGACGGTGTCCATCCCACCCATAAGAGCAAGCATTAACTGAAAAAAAGCGTAAATTGCATAACTCTCATACGCATCTCGAATCAAGTTTAGGTATTCTGCAGCGCTAGGAACAAGTATACATATCCACGAGATCATTGCATAAAGTGGCACCATAAAAAGAATGCGTACTACTTTTGTTTGACACTCTGGATCAGAGAAACAGGTCAGGTGTTCTAGAATCTGAAAGAGCGACAACAAGGTTGCAAATATAGCGCAGTAACCACCAATAAAAGAAGGAACCACCTTCTGATCACCCATCAAATTTGTTAGTAAAATCGCAATAAGCAATAAAAATCCTAAAACACAAGAGAAGGTTCCCACCCAATAGTACATCTTTCTGCGTTCATGGCGCGGAAAAAAAGCCATGCTACAAAAAAAAAAAAAACTACAACGGTAATGGTGCAATCGCAACTAAAAATAATGAAATAAGTAGTAATAATAATAATTAATTAAAATAAATATAATAAAATAAAAAATAACAATAACAATAACAATAACAATAACAATAACCGGGTAACTAACAAGTAGTTTGATTTAACCTTGACAAACAATTAATTATACGTCAACTCCCTTTCCGTCATTGAAAAAAAAATTGATTCTAAAAACACATATCTTACAAACAATAAATACTCCATCGGCTATTCCAACACCGCAACTTCCAGCAACTAATTTATATATATACACACACACGCACATATATATATATATAATAGTAATAATAGTAATAACAGTGAGTAGATGGACTAAAATGTCATTGTGGAATAAGGTCGTAAAGACTCAGCGAGAGTAGCTTTGCTAAACCAACAGCAGAAGTTACGGGAATATGACATCGGTACTCTCTAGGATTGCGTAATGATGGAACCAACAGGCCCCATGACAACAATGTCTGATTATGCTGCACTGCAGTCTCTGCTGAAGAAAATTCCAGTGGATCTATATGATTTACACAAATTTTTAGCAGGGCGTTGTACACGACCATCAGGCGAGACACACGGACAACATGCGCAGACGAAGAGAGAACAGCTCCCTTATGCGACGTGGCGTTTTTTTCTCTCAAACTTGTGCGCTGCCGCAGCGTCTCACCGTCAATGACATGCGCCTGCCGCGACTTTGGAACGGCGCCGCAGTAAAATGCGCTCACGGCCCACAACATTGCCGAGCAGCCAATGCGCCGCAGCGCCGCCACCAACAGATCCCCACCACCGTCCTTGCAGGGAGGCCCGGCCCCCCCCGCCGCCCGCTGCCGTCCCCACGCGGCGGAGTAATCCATCGCGTTGGGGTGCCCGCGTTCGCGGCGAGACAAGAGCAGCGGCAGGAGGTCGTAAACGCGCGGCAGCAGCAGCCGGATGTCCCGCGCCACGACGCTCCCGCGCATCGGAAGATGCGACGTGTAGTGCGCAACAGCGTCCGTCACGGCCGTGTGCGTCTGTTCCGGCGTTAGGTGCGGGACCTCAGGCCCAGGCTCATTCAAAGCAAAAGTGCGATTGACCGCAAATAGATCGTCAAGCCATTTTTTCACAACGTCTCCCTCCGGACTAGACATAAAATGAAAACGAAAACAATTGGAAAGATGTAGTGGCATCTGCGACACAAGCCACAAAAACACCGTGCTTTGCCCAGATCTCCCTGATGAAGTCGTCATGCACCCTGAGAGCCACTGGTTAATATCAGCGGCATCATCCTCCAGCGCATCCGCGTCGTCGACGACAAAGTGAAGCTCGCTCCTCTTCACCGCAGCATCCAGCCACTGTCGCACAACGCACCCAAACTGCAAAATTGTGCAATCAGCGCGTCTGCGCTTTGTGCGTGGCTGAAGTCGCCACGTCAGTCGCTGCAGCGGGTCGCCATCCACCGCACGGCCAGTCACATACTCAAGGTGAAACAACCCTCCCATGTTGCAAACGTGCTGCTCGCGTGCCGCAAGATATCGCAGCAACAGCGTTGTCTTTCCGCTGCCTGGTGGGCCAAACAGGCAAATGTAGCCGGACCCACATTCGACACTTGCATCTAGTTCATCACGTAGATCAAACTTTTGCTGCCCATCACAAGACATAGCCTTTCATGTAAGTATTTTTTTCTTTTTTTTTTTCAAATAAAAAGCCATAAGAAGCCAACATATAACTATGTAGCGAGGCGCAATAACACAACAGGGTATCTCTATCCATGTAAAAATAGATATATATATATATATTTCCCCCCCCCCTTTTTTTTTTTTTGATAGGTTTCTCAATCGTAATACTTATATGCCCCCCAAAAATATCAACACCTGTCAATATATATATATATATATATATGCTTTCCTCATCAATGTTTACGGCATATCGCGATATGCCTGCTGATAATTCCACCTATTTGTTTTGAAGTGTCTTCGCCTGCTAAACCGATTCCGCGCATCGTGAGCAGCCTGAAACGATGGGTGAAACCGTTTATCCCGCATAAAGCGATGCCTAAACTTATGCCCACAAAACCAATGAGCAATACACACGGGGTGTGTGACACGGAGCATTGCACCCTAGCCACTTGCTATAAAACATAGTAAAAAAACAAAAATGCATAATGTTAGGAGGTTTACGCCTGCTACAACAAACACATTGCTAAAGCACAAAAAAGTAAATGTATGTCATAAACAAAACAAACACCCTTCACGCATAGTTACGCACCAAAACAAGGAAAAAAAAAACGCAAAAAAATGCAGACTATTGACTTCTCAAAATTATATAAATATAAATATAAATATAAATATATACATATATACATATATATATATGTATATATGTATATATGTATATATGTATATATATTTATTTATATATATATATATTTATTTATATGTATCTATTATGCAAGTGATGACTGTGACTGCTTCAAAAGCTGCATAACACCTGCAGCAAACGCCTCCAAGTGAAATATAGACTTTGTGCCTAGTTTCATGTTGTGATCGTACTGTGCAGCAAGGGCCACAATGGGTCGTTTGAGCTTTTCGTCCACACTTAGTAATAGTTGTTCGAGGACCCCGCGAAGAATCAACTCCCCTGAGACGCATTGGCTAAGTAGCTCATAAAACTTCCCACGAACATCATGCAACTTCTTTGGTGTCTGTTCTGAAAGAATGTCACGGGTAATCTCTTCAAGAAACACCTGCCAGTCCGGCAGCGGGATGTCAGCGCCGCTCCCGGAAAAATCCGCTTTTGTCACTGCGGCGGCCTCCAGCATTAGCAACGCGCGGCGCAGGTTTCCCCCCGAGCGCTGCGTGACGGCGTGCAGAAAAGCAGGAGACGGCAAGGGCCGGCCCTCCCCCTCGCACACGGACTGAATCACTCTACTCAGGTTCTCCTTGCTGTGGGATGGCACGCGAACAGCCAAACATCGCGAGCGCAACGGGGCGGTAAGACGCGACGTCGAGTTGCATATGAGCACGAGGCGGCACGTTGACATGTACTTCTCCATTGTCCTGCGCAGCGCGTGCTGAGCGGCACGCCCCATCTTGTCAACCTCGTTTAGCAAAACAACCTTATAACCAACACCACCAGGGTTGTTGGAGTGCAAAGAAACAGTCTGAGCAATCTCGCGGATCATCTGCATCACAATGACGCGGTCGTAGTTGCCGGCATCAGACGGATTTATATCGATATGATGTGGCGAACTTAGTGTGGCTATGTCAACAACCTTGCTATCAGTCACCTGCACAGATCTGTGCTCTAGTCGCAGTGAATAAACGGACGGTCCGTACACATGGCGCAGAAGAGCCATCGCACGTGTCTTCTTTCCAGCTCCCGACGGGCCGTATAGAAGCAAATGCGGAAGGTCCTGAGATTCGGCAAGACGCCGTAGCACCCCCGTAAGCTCCGGGTACAACTCAACATCATCCAGCGTCTTTGGACGGTATTTGTCAACCCACAACATAGCTAAGGTTAAATACCTAAAGCAGGAAGATGTAGGTAAATAAAAAAAAACAAAAAAAAATCACAAAAAATAAAATAAAATAAAATAAAATAAAATAATAATAATAATAATAATAAATAATGACAATTAAAACAACCCACAAAAAACAGTAGGTAAACAGACATAATAGTATACAGTTGTCAGAATGAAAAAACTAAAGACGTGTACAGACAAAACCCTTCTTTTCTTTTCCTTTTCCTTTTTTTTTTTTTTTTGCTATTTTGTCATTTTCAAAAAATCGCTTTTGTACAATTACATAAACATATATATATATATATATATATATAATTTTTGTTTTCCTTAAAAAAACAAGAAAAATAATAATAATAATAATAAAAGATGTCACCCCTCATTTCGCAAAATAGTTCTGAACAACAAAAGACTTGCGGCCAAAAATTCTGTTGTTGAACATGCTGCGCCCCATAACACGTCTGCATGCGGACGAAAACGTCAACGAAAAGGCCCCATCGTAAAGAATCGCAATGTTTTCCAGCGAAAAACAATCCGGGAGGCACATATCGCGCGGGTTTGTAGCGTTAACATGAAAAATAACAAACATTTCATTCGGTGTTAAAGAGTCATCCTGGTTGCGAGAAACAACGCTGAACACCTTCTGCACGCCGCGTATAGACTGCCTGTCCATGCACATAAATACCAGCAGCGGCAGCGGGTCAATCATGCCGTCTTTATCTTCAAATGTCATTCGCAAAGCATTTATGTACGCCCCCAGTCGATCCACAGTCATGTCTTTGCTAAAAAAAAAAGATACATTATAAAAGGTGTCCTTGGTTACTTTTTCAAGACCAAGTTGTAAACGCAAGTCGAGCAACTCCTCAAGCGTGGGCTCTGAGATGTAAAAACTTTCCACCGTCGCCACAGCTGATGGCGTCTCTGGAGCTGGAGCACACCATAAAAGCAAATGAACCACAAACTCCCTCCAGTCAATCAGACCACAACCAAACAAATCAAACGTTGCAAAAACCTCTTCTTTTGATTTAAAACGACCATGATTAGAAACAAGGGATTCTGTGTAATCCGACTCTTGAACAATATGAAAAAACTCTGTGCGGCTCAGTGCGTAGTTGGGTGCTACAGAGCGAAACGCGGAAATCATCTCCATGAGGCGTAAGGCAGTGAGAGTTGAGTGTATTTTTAGCTCACCGGGATGTGTCACTGTCAGTGGCTGCGAGAAAGAACTGCTTGCGTGTGCTGAGCGCCCAGGTTCCTCTTCAGCAGGACTGGCGTAGAAAGTCTCTCGACCCAAGTGCATTATACCAATTGACTTTTCCTCCTCAATTGCAATGCGAATAAGGTAAACCGCGGTGTTGACTGCAGACGCCTGGTTCATCTGTTTATCACGCGCGCGCGCCACCATATCTTCCTTTATGCGCGCGCAGTAACTCTCGCCCTCGTGCAACAATCGAGAAAAAAACTGTCGTATGCACGTTATTCGTTTCTGGACCATCTCAAGTTCAGTCTCCAAAAAAGGAGAACATTTTGTAAGAATAAGTAGCTGCCTCCCGTCGTCTGTCAGCGCGGTTGTAGCCTTGCCACTCTCACGCAGTTTCGTTAGGGTCGTAATAAGAGAGATAAACTTCTCCACATAAGTCCCCAGTGCGCCTGTAAGTCTCACAATAACCTCCGCAAACATCTCCTCAGCTGGTTTTTCGGCAACTTCATCCGGTTTCTGCATCTTCTTGGAGCTCTGTACCTTTTTATCCTTTCCTTTTGCCTGATCCACTGCGGTTTCGGTGAATGAACGCAAAATAATAACCTCTGACTCAAAATCATCAAAGATGCAAGGTTCATCCACAACAGCAGAAAAATACATCGCACACAAGTTAATTGTTGCCAAAAAACGCTCCACCTCCATTTGCACCATCGCAACACCAACATTGCATATTAAAAAAGACCACTGACCCCAAAAAGAGTCCTTTTTTGTTATTTGTTCAATCTTTGCGCTTGCTTCTTTGCCTGTAGCGTCTACCACGCGGAATAACTCCTCCTTCAATTGATCAACCAACAAATGCAACTCCTCCTTGCATGGAACCTGTCCCAGTAGTGCTACAGGAACTCGGTTGTAACTCGCAATAAACCTGTCAAGCTTTTCCTGTTTCTCATCGGGTTGGTACCAAAAATGACGAAACGTATTCATTGCCTTAAGGCGATAATTCAGCAACGCTTTTACAAGCACCTCCAACGTCGCGCCAAAAAAACTATAGGCACTCTCATATTGCTTTCTAAAATCTAAAAACGCACTCATAAACTTTTCAGGAAATTTATCAGGCATTGTGTAAAACGGCGCAGTTGAAACAGGAGGCTCTAGTTCAGTTGGAATTGGTGCACCGCACTCAGAGTACACCGCAACAAGGCGCTTGCGTTCAGCCTCCCGCAACTCCTCCTGCTCTGCAATGCTAGCAGTTATTTGCGCTCTCCTTCTCTTTGCAGCCATTGCGACGTCGTATAACAAAAGCCTCTCCTCATATTCTTTTTGGATCCTTTGAAGAATATGTTCGACGTTTGTCGCAATTTCATCCAGCGGTTGCTCAGCGTTCACCTCGTACATATTTTGGTTTTTTCCCTCCTCGCTTCTCATCCAGCGCTGTATCGCCGCCCAATCATTCTGCTGCGTAAACAAAACACTGTGCAACTGTGTTGTGGAGGTCCTCGTGCGGTCAAGATTTACTACATAGGGCGCCCGAGCAGGCGGCGGCGGGTCAAACAGTATGTGGTATATTTCCCCGGTTTCCTTGTCGACCCGAAGCCCTGCAAATCTGTTAAATGCCTCATGCGGGGTGCAATGAAAGCGTAACACCGCAGAGTACAGGGGGTGGCGAGCGTGTTCTTCCCCCTCCCAGCGCTGAATCGCACTCTTCTCCTCTTCTGTCAACTCCTCCCGAGTGACCTCCGGCAGCAATGGCGGCGGCAAGGTGCTAAAATCGATGCCCTTTTTGGGTGGTCGCTGCCTCCCCTCGCTCCGCATCACCGACCGCTCACACTGCACCTCCCGCTCGACATGCAAAAGAGCCGATGACAGCGACGGTTCCTCAGCGCTAGACGGGCACCCTCTCAGTGCCCCCCCAAACAAATGTGTTTTGTTAGAAATGGCACCCTGCAAAGTGCGGAGTCCCTCCACCCCACTCACTACCCCGTCAAACAGAATGCCATTACACTCCACCGATGCAGCATCAACTGCCGTAAGCTGCACAAGCTGCACGACAAGTGAAGGATCAACAGGCTTACCAAGCAAAAGTGCTGTTTCGATCACCTTGCCAACTTCAGCCAACGGACTGAGACACACAAACGATTCACTAACTTGCATAACGCGCGCCTCGCTGTGATATGCAACTTCATTATCATCTTTATCACGCTCCTCGTAGGCAGATATCACCGGCAAAGCGTCACTGTATTCAACAGTCCGAAGCGTTGGCAAGCCATCGCGTTGGACCCTGTAGGCCTTTAAAGCCCTGTCCACCAGGTCTCTATCAGAGAAACATTGCATGGAAAGTTTGGCGGCCACCATACGAGAGACAATCGTCTTCCCGCTAAGCTTTGATCCGTCGATCAAAAACAATGGTTTCCGAGAAATATCAAAACAAGTAATGGGTGAAAGCCCCGAGTCCAGTTTTTGGTACATACAATGAAGAAGCTGGAGAAACGGATCGCCCGTCAACTCAAGTGGATGGCGATAAAAAATCTGACCAAAAAAGATGCTCGCCGTGTCTTCCTGAGACAGTGGCGTATTATTAATGCGCCGAATAAAACTGTTCAACGCAATATCAGTGAGCACACTGTTCCCCCTGCCTTCAAAAAAATATTCTTCAATAAAAACAATACATCTATCAACAGCTGCAAGAATACTGTTCATCGCTTCCTTGATCGCCTCACTCTTGACACGCTGTTCCTCTGCGATGCACCAATCTACCAGCTCCTGCATCCGACGTGCGTCTTTTTGTATTACAGTCGTCTGCTCCGTAACCTCTCGCTCCATCGTCGCCGTAAAAAACGTGGAATTCAGCTGCTTCTGCATCATTACAGCCTTTTCACACTCCATTTTTTCTTCCAGAGCACGTTTGCTGATGAAATCCCACCAATCACCCACGCTGCCAAGAGATTTTAAAAGTTCGCGCTCAACTGCAGACATTTTATTGACGCCCCGCCGCAGCATATCGCTCATTCGCTCCTTGCTTAGGCGTAAGCGCTCCTTGTTGCCGGCGACAATGAAGTCAATCCGCCGACGCCTGCGCTTTTCCCGCTGATTCCCCTCATCTGGAGTATCAACTAGCGATGCCACAAACTGCTCAGGAGCTCGCATAGTTACAAAGGCCCGCAGTGCCCCCCTTAACTTCTTCCTTCAAAAATAAAAAAACCTTTTCACAAATAGTAATAACAATAAAAAAAAATAATAAACTTAAAATCAAATCAAAAAATATATAAACATAAAGCAACAATTTTCTTGGCACGTGATTTTTCTTTCCTTTTTTTTTTTTCTGGAAGGGGGGGGGGGGGTTTCTATACTTTTTTGCTCATACGCACTACCACCACCTCAGTATTCATTATCATCAAAGGAAATAAATAGTTTATGTAACATTCCCACTCATCACCACAACACCACTTCACCCAGAATATATATATATATAACAAGAACAACAACAGTCAATAAAAAAAAAAAAAAAGTTTCTTTCAAAGATTTTTTGTCCATGGCTGTTTCCCTTTTGGTAGCGGTTTTGTAACGTTGATGCGCTTCATTGCGCGGTTGTAATCACTGTACGACTTGAAGAAATTCAGCACGGGATGACGCAGCTGCCACCACCGCAGACGCCCCTGAGCCCACAGTCGTACATCAATCGCTAGTCTTTTGCAGGAGGGAACAAACAAATAAGCCAGGGCCACAGGAGCCAAAAACCTGCAGCTGTCTGACAAAAAAGCCCAAGCCCAATTTTCCCGGGTGAAAATTGCCTCAGCCTTCATAATTTTCTGCTCAACAACAAAATAGGCAACATCTTTTGCGGTCGGATCATCCACAAAGTGATTTCGTGCCCCATTACAAACCTCAAGAGCATGCCGAATTTCCTCGGTGTCATTTACTGCTGTCTCGTGGATTCTTTTTTGTCTCGCATCGTACACCCGCTTCTGCACGCCGTACATCACATGCTTGGCGTAGCGATCCCGCCGATGGGACTTGGGGAAAATTAGTGTCCGCAAACAGCGGTAATATCCCCATAAATACAAAACAGCTACTGGGTAGCATAAAAAAGGGCAGACCATGTAGTAAACAAACGCCCGCAGCGGTGGGATCACCATTGCAAAGTCAATGTGACCCAGTCTGTCCCGTGTCCGACTCACAGCGTTCAGTGGCTCATTCCACAAGTCAGTGAGCAAAGCTCCCACTAAAACTGGCAACAAATCGTTCGCCATATCTGCACTAACAAAAAACAAAAAAAAAGTATCTATATATATATATATTATCAAACGATAATAAGATAAGCAGTATTATTAATAGTAATTACATTCAACTTCTATAATATATATATATATATATTTTTTGCGCGTGTATTTTTTGTTTTCCCTGGTCCTATCGGCTTCCCTACAAATAATAATAATAATAACACATAAGCAATTATTGCTACAACCAGTAGATATAGGATATGTATTGGTGTATAATACCATTACAACAACAACATGGGCAAACAATTAGAGTGTATCACTGACACACACGCACACATACATACCTCCAAATACAAAAAAAAAAAAAAAAAAAAATGCACCCCCCTCTTTTATTTTTGGTTACAAATACGTTATTAAAAATTGTTTTTGCTAGTTTTGATTTATTCACGTTAAAAAAAAACAAGCAAAAACAAGCAAAATTTTCCAACATATATGTTTAATGCCAATAAAAACAACTGACAAAAATAAAACCAAGCCTCACCCCTCCACCTCGCCCCCATATATATAATAATTCTTCCAATATTTTTAGTCGTTCCAAGAAATGTTAAGACTCCTCGCAATAAAAGTGTAAATGTCCGCCGCCTCGCGTAGAATTTTGCTTGTTGGTTTACCCGCACCATGACCAGCGGCCACCTCTATGCGCGCCAAAAAAGGCCCTCCCTTAGTTGGGTTTGTGTGCTGAAGCTGCGCCACGTATTTCAACGAGTGCAGGGGCACCACGCGGTCGTCGTGGTCGCCGGTCACCACAAGTATCGCGGGGTACTCAACGCCACCCCGGACATTATGCAGGGGGCTGTAGCGCCGCAAAACACTGAAGTCTTCCTCACTTTCTGGATCCCCGTAGTCGGACTTCCATGCGTGACCAATGGTGAACATGTGAAACTTGAACATGTCCAACACGCCCACCTGACACACAACACAGCAGAAAAGCTCCGGCGCCTGGTTAGCCACCGCTGCAACCAAAAGGCCGCCGTTAGAGCCACCCATGATGGCCGTGGTTTTGGGGGAGCCGTACCCACTGCGGTGCAAAAATTTGGCGGCCTCGATAAAATCCGTAAAGCAGTTTTGTTTTTTGGCTCGTCGACCGGCGCAGTGCCACTCCTCGCCATATTCACCACCACCGCGAATGTTTGGCACAGCGAGCACACCGCCAAAATTCCGCAAAAACACAACACGAGACGGGCTGAACGCCGGCGTCAAAGAAATATTAAAGCCGCCGTAGCCGTAAAGAAGTAGTGGCGCCTCAGCAGTCCTTAGATTTTTTCGGTGAATAATAAACATCGGAATACGTGTCCCATCAGCAGTGTTATAGAATTTCTGCTCCGTGACAAAGTCGTCGTCCAAAAGTCCATCGACTGTATCGTCTTTAAAAATTCGAAGTGACTCCTGCGGATTGTTGATATCCATGACAAAGCTACGCCCTGGAAGAAGAAATGATGTAACTTTGAATGATACAAAATCTTTCTTTCTTTCGGCAAAAACGGACGCAATCGTACCAATAGGCAGTGCAACCTGGTTCGACTTAGAATCATCCAGGCGACGACAGTACAGCACATCCTTTACATCCTCAAGGTACACAAGAAGAAGTATGTTTTTGACAAGATAACAGTGATTTATAACAAATTGCTGTTCCTCCACCAAAGTCTTTTGTTCGCCAGTAAAGATATCAATGGACACAACCTTTTTTCTGGGTGCATTGTGGGTGGTAAGAAAATAGAATACGGAATCGTCATTTCCCAGGTAACTGTAGCTGCCCACAAACTCATTAATCAGTTTTATCTCCCTCAGCGGAGTTGATTCAAGCTCCTCCTCCGTGGCAGGCAGCTTCGCAATCCACACTAAATTGTGTGGCTCACAGCCGTCTGAAAGCGAGATGCTGATATATGACTGGCAGTCTGAAACCTCTGCGTACAGGTTCCACTGCGGGTGCTCCGGCACCGAAAAGACCACAATATCTTTTTCCTGTGGAAAACCAATGCGGTGAAAGCAAATAAAAGGGTCTTGTGTCATGTCGGTCTCGGTACCCTTGTCAACATCAGCAAGAAGCTCGGGGTAGCGAGTGTAGAAAAAACCCGCATTTCGCCACCATGCAATTCCAGTGAACTTCGACCACTCGACCACGTCCGTGGTGTCTTCAAGAATGTCAACACGCCTCACGTGGATGTGTTGCCAGTCGCTGCCCTGGTCGCTAAGACTATACGCAAACATCGACTCATCCTCGCTCCACGCAACCGCCTTCAAGGCCGTTGTGCCATCGCTGCTCATTTTGTTAGGATCCAGAAAAACACTAGAACTGTCGCCCTCCAAGGTCTTTGCACACATCAACACACTTTGGTTCTGCAGGCCGGTGTTGTGGAAATAATAATAGCGCCCATTGTGGTAACTGGGATTAGAAGTGCGGGAATAATTCTGCGCAGCGGAAATACTCTCAAAAAGCTTGTTGCGCAGTCCAGCGTCAGACTCTATGTACTTTTCAAAGAGCTCGTTTTGTGCCCGAACAAATGACTTTGTCTCTGCATTTTCTGAATTCTCAAGATAATCATATGGCTCAAGCACACTCACGCCGTGCATGGTGTAGGTCGTCGCTGAACGACGTGTAATTGGATAGATCAACCGCATTTTACCTTTTTTCTTTTAATATATATATATATATATATATATATATTTCCTTACAATTCACAAGTATATTTTTACCACAAAAAAAAATTTTAATTTAAGTACACCGTTCAAAGGCATGTTATTAATCAAGGCTTAACACTTTTCAGCAATAATAAACCGTTATTATCACTTTTTTCATATATATATGATGTACAAGTTTATTCAATAAACACCAATAAAAACACGAAGCATCCAAGCAATACATGGGTAACTCAGTGCACCTTCCTTTCACAAAATTAATATAAAAACGCCAGCGATATATATTTACGACGTTTTTTTTTTTTTTTTTTTTTGTATCTACTGTATTTATTACTAATATCAAAAATATTATTTTATAGTCTTTTAGTCAACGCTCACGTTGGTAAACCACTTCATCTCTTGTCATTAAGTTCATATTATTAATTTTTTAAAATCTTTCACCTTTTTCTTTCCTCTCCCATCTTTGTCTCTTTATTTAAACATTTAATTTTTTTTTTTATTTTTTTTGACTTGCAAAATCCAAAATTGCACTGACCCTCAAAGACATACATACACACAACAACAAACATATATATATATATATATATATATATATATATATATGTGTATGTATATATGATAATGAGAAATATGCATAAAAGGAAAATGTATGATAAAATAATCAGAAAAAAAAAAAAAAAAACTGTCCGTAACGCGCGAAAACGTAACCTTTTTTCCCCTCCGTTTAAATTTTGCTTTTTAGCTCGTATGGCTTATTTACTTCAAGCACGTGTTGAAAACTCGCCTCCTCTGGAATGTAGTTCTTTACAACATCCCAGACGGCACCGGTGCGCAGCAACCTTGCGGCACCATTAATATCGTTGTGAATGACCCGATCCTTATCCCATGAGGGCACGACGCTGCGAACAAGGGCAAACACCTTCTCCATTGGCTCCGTTGTTGTGAGCGGACGCAAAAGATCAATTCCCTGGCAGGCACAAAGCAGCTCAATGGCAATAATATTCTCAACATTTTCCACGACCTGGAGAACCTTACGCGCAGCAAACCCACCCATGCTGACATGGTCCTCCTGAGCAGCAGATGTTGAGATATTGTCAACAGATGCCGGGTGAGAGTATACTTTGTTCTCCGACACAAGGGCCGCAGCTGTGCAATGTGCAATCATAAAACCAGAGTTCAGACCACCATTATTCACCAAGAATGCTGGCAAACGGCTCAAGGAAGGGTTGTTAAGTCGCTCTATGCGGCGCTCGCTTATGTTTCCCAATTCGTGAACAGCAATAGCAAGGATGTCAAGGGCCTTGGCCGGGTATTCACCATGGAAGTTACCACAAGAAACAACCTTTTTTACCCCATTTGGGAAGACCAGTGGATTGTCAGTCGCACAGTTGAGTTCAGTTGTAAGAATGTTGTACACCCATTCTATGATATCGTTGGTAATGCCATGGACCTGAGGAGAGCAGCGAATGGAGTAGGCATCCTGAACGCGGTCACAGCCAATATGGCTTTGGTGAATCATCGATGGATACTTCTCGCTGGGGAGAAGAGAGCGCAGTCGACAGGCAACAAGCTGCTGGCCCTTGTGAGGTCGCACCCGGTGAATATCAGGGTTGAGGGCGGCAAGACTAGTTTGCAATGCCTCTTGGGTCATTGCAAGCACAACATCTGCAAGCCGGGCAATATTCCTGGCGCGCACAAGGGCCTCTGCACCAAGTGCAGAGATAAACTGCGTGCCGTTAATAAGCGCAAGTCCCTCCTTCGCCTCCAGTGTTATTGGCTCAACGCCCACCTCCCGCAGAACGGCCCCGGCATCTCTAAACTTTGGGTTGCCGAGCGTCGCCAGCTGCCCCTCGCCGAGCATTCCGAGGGCCAAGTGCGACAGCGGGCCAAGATCACCGCTTGCGCCGACCGTGCCCTTTTCCGGAATAAATGGAACTACACCAGCGTTGAAGGCTCTCACGTATTTGTCCACTGTCTCAAAACGAATGCCGCTGTGGCCCCTGCAAAGTACGTTAATGCGAAGAGCCATCATCATGCGTGCGCGCTGAGGTGTCAGCGGCTCACCAACGCAAGCACTGTGCGAGCGGACAAGATTAAGTTGCAATTCCTTTAGCTGATGCGGGGGAATAATTATCGATTCAAACTTTCCAAAACCCGTGTTGATACCATATACAATCTGTCGTTCGTCTACAATCTTGTCAATAACCGCACGGCCAGCGTTGATTCGAGTGACCGCATCTTCTGAAATGACAATTGTGCCGGCCCTGTCGTAGCATAAAGCGTACAATAAATCAGGAGTTAACGAAAAACCGTCAAAAGTAACCTTCATGTTTTTTTTTTTTTTTTTTTCACAGTTAAAAAAAAACACAACAATAACTACTGCTAATAATAACAATAACAGTAATACTAAAAAAAAAAAATAATAATAATAATAATAGTTGTATTAATGCTTCCAAAACACCTTTAAAAAACTAAACAAAATAAATAGTTGCAGATTGACTGCAGCCACAATAAATAGATAAACTCCAATATATAACAATAATCATGCTACCGTTGTTTTGTACTTTCCCATCATCACTCTCCTACGTAACGCATGCTAATTGCCTATCGCCACATCTCTCCACAATGTACCCCCACACACACACACATACTTATTTCCACATCGGTTTATTAAAAAGAGATATAATAATAAAAAAAAAAAAAAGAATAATACAAAACTACAAAAAAAAAAAAACTTTCTCTCTACGTTTCACATAATATATATGTGTATTTTTCTTTTTTCGTTTTTTCCCTTTTCAATAAAACCCTGATCTTTTCCACACCCACTTTTGTTCTTCTTCCCGCGCTGTACACATTATTATTATTATATTTTCATTAGCCATCGTTCTCTTTCCTTGATTTCACACGCCATACTTTGCCTCTTCCAAATCAAACTCCGCAAGACTGTCAAGGTACTTGCGCAGCACCTCAGTCTCGATATTATCCTCCCACAACGTCTTTGAAGGCTTCGTCTGCGGAATGTTGGTGTAGTCCGCGTCGTCCGCAGAGACCAGCCGTTGCTTGTGGCCCTCGGCACGGTTCACGTACTGGCCGCCAAGCTCCACCGCGAAGCCCGTAACGATAGAGCGGTCAACGACGGTCTTGAAGACAAGCGTGTTGCCCGCAAGCTCCTTCGCCTGCTTGTGCATCTCCTGCGCCAGCTGCTTCGCCTCCGCCACGTCGGCCTCCTTCCCAGGAGCTACGTAAATCTTTGCAACGCTCCTTTTTTGCTTGGCGTTGACGTACGTCTCATAGACTTCCGCAACCTCGGAAATAAGGTCGAGCATCCCGTTCTTCTGCATCCAGACCAAAGTGAAGAACGTCGGCTCTGAGAGCTTCTTAAACTCAGCAACCTCCTCAACAACCGTGGTGCGCTCCCAAAACACGGGGAATTTGGCAGCAGCGACGGAAATTGCCTGAAAATCCTTTAAAATGTCATCAAATTTGCCAGTTTTTTCAGCAGCTTTGTAAAGAAATTTGGCAAAGAGAACACTATCGCTAGACACAATATTCAGTGGAAAGTGAGACTTATCAAAGTCGCTACCGTACAACTTTTTTAGCTCATCTGAAGGAGTGTAAAAGCGAGCTGCTGTTGCAGCCAACGTGCTTGCAGAGAAACGACGAAACATTTCTATTTATATATGTAGATATTTATTTCTGTCAAACAATCCATAATAATAATAAATAAATAAATAATAATAATAATAAGAGAATAAGCAGAAAAAATACGTCATTAATAAATAAAAAACAAGCATACACATATACGTGTAGTGGTTTCTTCTTGCATATATATGCGTGATTTTATTGACCCTCGTTAAAATTTTTGTAAGTGTATCATTAAAGCTCAAGGCACGCAAAAGTGCAATATAATGTGTAATGTCAGTAATCGTAATAACAGTAACTATGTTTGATGTACCAGCAGTAAATAAATGTAACAACAAAAACAATATATATATATATATATATATAAGCACATTTTTTTTTTTTTTTTTTGGTTTGCACAGGTCCACCCGCCACTGCCACTTTTTTACACCTTCAGCATTTTCGTGCACGATGACGTACTAAAACAAAAACCAAAATACAACAAGAACCCGTATTTCCCTCTCCTGTCTCTGATTCCTTGTTGCTGCCGTTTTTCTTTTTCTCTATTATTATTTTTTTCGTTATTTTTCTCGTTATTTTTTTCTTTTTTTTTTTTATCTTTTTTGTTTGCAGATGTGTGCTTGTTTTTATACAAACAATTCGTCCAACAAGGCACCAGCAGTGTTGGCCGTCTTTGCTGCAGCAAAATGGGGTTCTTTTCCTCTGGCAAACGCGGCCCGAATAACACTAACAACTAAAGAAAGAATAAAGCGTCCATGTTCACTTCTGAGAGACACGTAACTTTGCACTAGATTCCCTTTATCAATCACAATCTCAACTAACCCACAAAGCCCAAGCGTTGTTGTCACAGTGCCGTAAAACGACAAAATAGTGCCAGAATCAGCTTCAGGACCAAGCAAAAAAAAACCATGACGCTCAAGAGTGTCGCGGCGGTTCTGCGAAAGAAGCATGACCTCCGCGGCGTCACCTAGCGTTTCTTTGAATTCAGATGTCTCACCCAACAGTTGCCACTGGGAGATAAAAAGCGTTTTCTCCATTGCGGCAGGCAGAGCAAAAAATCTTTCAGCCGGTATTTCAACAGCAAAAACAGAGAGCGGCAGGTTTTGTCCCTTGATGCCAACCTCCAAAACCTTACGTGTGGCGTCAAAATGACTCTTGGACGCCTTGAGTGGAAGCTCCACTGACACCGTTTCACCTGGAGACAGCCGCGATATGTAATCGCTGAGACAAGCAGCCGGGAAATAGCCCAGTACGTTGTAATTTATCTGCAGCACAAGCTGATCAACTGGCACCTCTTTCTGACTCACTAGTCCTATCCACAATGCGGGTCCTTCTACAAGTTGGCAGTGAACAGCCACACCATAGCTTTCAGCTGGAAAAACCAATGGAGGAAATAATGATTTTTGTTCGTTTATTCCCCGATGATCCTTGCACGGCAACTCCTGAAACCTCTCACCAAGTATACCAATACGATCAGACAATGATGACTGTTGTAAACAATGCTCATGACCCTGCAGTTGTTCACCTTTCCGTTGTGGTGTCAAGACTGGGCTAGCAGATGGGTTGCCAAACAGGTTGTCTAACGGGTCAGAGTGTTTCGCGCAAAACGGTTCTGCACCCATCGCCGAGTTGCGCACATTAGTAAAACCTGAAGAAATGCTAAAAGTCTCCGCATGTGAAACCGCATTGTTTTTTTTATCCACCACAAACTTCTTCACTTTCTCCTCATTATGACTATCATTTTTACTATTATTGTTATTTTTACTCTTGTCTTCGCAGTTATCACGTCCTTCTACCACCTCAACTTCGTCCTCATCTTCATCCTCATCCTCGTCTTCATCACCCGTCTCATTCTCGTTGATAATGCCGTACTGTGGAAGAAACGTATGCGCCGGCTTTCCAAACACAATGGCCGTGGTATTAATTGACTTCTTGAGATCTTCCAACGTCATTGAGTCACTGAATGTCGGCTCTGCAACAAGAAGGGCCTGGTGACCGTGAACAATCTGCTTCATCTTTGCAATCCCAACGCCCCTGGAAAGAAGCCGCCAGTATCCATAGGCGCGATCACGCACGTCCGGGTCGTTGCTTTCTGTTGTCAGTACTTCCAGCACCTTATTGAGCGTATGCTCCATCCCTGTTGGATCGCGCAAAAACATTTTAATAACCGCACTGAGAATAGCCAACTGGACTGGCTGTTCGTGGGACATAAGTCCGTCAATGAACCGCGTAATAATTATCTTCCCATCCTCAATGAAGTCACAAAACTCACCCAGCATCCATATTAACGACACCTTTGCCTCTTCCTCCGCTACGGCATCAGCGCTGTGCTTGGCAATAAGCGTCTCCAGCACAAGTTGTTCTGGATACTTGCGGACAATATTGTTGCAGCCTATGATCACCTGTGGCAGCAGCTCTGGCCGCTTGCCTACAATGCGCAAAAGAAGCTCCACGCAGGTTGACGCAACAGACTCAATTTTCAACGCAAGCATGGCAATGCTTCGCACAACCTCTCCGGCAAAAAATAAATCAATCTCAAAACTATATTCCTCTAACTCCTTAACAACATGATGTGCCGTGAATGGGGTAACAAGCTTAAGCAAAAGATGCAGCTTTTCCAGCTTTACGTACGGTGGATCTGCAAACCTCACGTAAAAAGAATCAAGATTTTTCAAAAACAACTGTGGAAATATGACCAACAGTGCGTTGATATTTTTAAATACCACGTACTGTGTTTCAGGGTCCCCTTTGGCAAGCGTCACAAGTGCCGAATTTACTCGCGCGCTGTACTGACGTACCATCTCTTCACTGCACTGATTAGAAAAGTTGGCGATAACTTTGATCGCTGCCATCACAATAAAAGAGTTGCTGTGACAGAGTCGCGGCAGCACACGAGCTACCATATTTTCCGCCGTCTCCCTGTCACTGGGACATACGCTGGAAATCAACTCCAGTATGGACAACTGGCCCCATTCCGTGCAGTCTGACAGATGGTGCAGAAGTCGGTCGATGTGATCAGTGCTCAGCGCAATAGGCGTCGAAACGTGGCTGTTCACCTCCGTCAAAACTGCCGCAGCGTTACAAGAAACAATAGGGAAAACATCATTTATCAACTTTAACAGCTCCTTGTCAAACTCATGCTCAGTGAAAAGTTTTATCTTGTAATGAAACAGTTTGCCGATGCCAACGGCAGCCGTCTTACGCACGTATGGGTCGGGGTCCGAGACGGCGCGGCGGAGGGGCTCCAGCGTATACTCTGCAACGGTGTCGACGCGTATGCAGAGCATCGTGCGCACCGCCAAAGCGCGCACAATCGGGGAGCTATTCGTTGTGTCCTGCAGGAACGTGTTGACAGCCATGAGAGCCTTTTCGGGTCGCAGTTTTGCCGTGTTAAGCACATAAAGGTAGACAAGCTTCTTAAGTTCAAGATTTGATGTCTGGCCGAGCTTGACGACGTCCATGAAAAGATGACTCACGTCGCGACCCAACGTCATGCCCGCTGTGATGCGCTTTACCGCTTTTTTCTCCCGCTCCCGGTCGCCGCTGTTCAGATCTTCCTGCAACTCCGCGTTCTCGCCGCGCCTCGCCGTGCCAAAAAACTTCAACCCGCCGCCACTGCGTTTAAAATTCTTTTTGATTTTGTCATGTACCTTCCGCAGCACGGCATCCATTACTCTTAGTACAAAGACAAACCCGTCACTAAGTTCTTAAAATAGCTCCTACCACTTAGAACGCAGCGTTTTTTTTTTTTTTTTTTTTTTTTGTGTGTGTGTGTGTTTTGTCTGTGTTTTTTACCTCTCCTTTTCACTCCTTTTATTGCTCTTAGTCTGTTTCGTCCTTTACCTTGTATTTATTTGGTTATCTAACTGATCTTGTTTTGGTCGTTTCAGCCCAGATATAACCAAAACAGGTAATTACCAGTAAAAAAACCGCACATCACCCACGTATATATATATATATATATATATATATACATAATACATTGATTGAAATAAATAAAAAAAAAAAGTAAGAAAAACAAACAACAAAATATATGCATCATTAGAAAAAAAACAGCAACGTTGCAAAAAATAGATATAAGGATATATATACACAGTCATAGAATATATGCTGTTACGCGGCTTAACACCAACTAGGAAAAAAAAAAACAAGAAAAAAAACGTATTGATAGTGCAATAAATATTTTAAAAAGACAATAATCATAAAACAACAACAACAAAAAAAAGGTTTGGCTATACGACTATATATCAGAGCCTTTTTTTTTAATGGCGGTAATATTCTCACGGTAAAAAAAAAAAAAAATGGGGATTATAAAAAATTCTTTTTTTTTTTTTTTTTTGAAGGTTTGTTTATTCACTTTTTCGCACGTTTGTAGGTCTTCCATTCATTCAAAATTGATGTAATATAACATAAACCAATAATAAATATAATAACGGTAAACACAAAGACGGCGAATAATAAAAAAAAGAAAAACAACAAAAAAAAAGAAAAGTAATGACTAGCATGTGCAATAAATGTGCGCAAGCAGAAATTAAGATAAGCACCACAAAAACATGCACACACGTAGTCGCCAAAAACGGCTACTAGTATTGATAGCATTCAACACAAACATATATATATATATATAATAGACTGCAAAAATACACACCTATAGACAATTATGTATTTTTTTATTATTGTTATCATATCAATATAATATATATATATATATATACAAAAAAATATATATCTTTTTTTTTCTTTTTTTTTTTTTTTTTTGTGGGGGGTTTCGTTCTCCTCAAGCTTTAAATAAATATACATATAAATCAAACAAAAATAAAATAAGATAATAACAATAATAATAAAGAAAATAATGGTGCAAATAATAATAAGAATAATACACTAAAGTTAAGCTTTTTTTTCTTCTTTTATCCATATTGTCTCCTGTCCATTTAACACCAAATAACAGCGTGCGGCAGCAAAAAAAAAAAAAAAAAAAACTTGTCGTTCCTCCCCGCCCAAAAAAAAAAAAAAAAAAAAAAAAAAAAAAAAAAAAAAAAAAAAAAAAAAAAAAAAAAAAAAAAAAAC